>JAQISU010000198.1:1625000-1902500 GCA_029339505.1 Unio delphinus | reverse complement strand
TTTTTGGTATGAATCGGCCGTGGTTCGAACCCGCTGCCATCTGTATCCGATACGGACGCTCTAACCACTAGGCCAGCGGAGCGCACTAGAAACGATAAATGACTACCTGGAACTTTAAATGACCAAGATAATTGATGTTTCGTTGTCGAACAATTTATTTCATACACATTCTTGGATGTACAGTAAAATAGCGGATTAATGCAATTATTATTAATATACCAGTCCATGCATTGAAAGAACAATGTTTTTTTCCGTATCGTTACCCCCACCCCCTTTTTTTCAGGACGGCTGTACACAATCTTTCCATAAAAGGTTTAATCGCATTGACATATTTAATATTTTTTTAGACTGAAAAGTTTATTTCAGAAGCTTTACAGAACAATACCTAAGATGAGATAAGGTCCCATGCCTGTCTCTGGTCAAGTGGAGGAGTGGGGGTCGGCTAGGGGTGGGGATATTGGCAGGGCTAATTTATTTTAATTCTAGTTTGCAAACATTTTTAATCAGTTAGAGCATGGGGATTTAAGACAGCAGATCATTGCGGTTGCTCTCAGTGCTTAAAATTCTTTTATATTTGACTAACGTCAAAGCCACTAGTACCGCTACAAAGAGAAAATTAAAGTTACTGTAGTGTTTTCCGGACAAATAAACATCTTCCTATTTTGCATAGATTTTGAGTAAAACAGCTGATATGCATTATTTATTTATTTTATTGCCTCGAAGTATATGCCAAGGATTAATTAAATTCCCAAACTGTTCTTCCCCGCTGTCACTAATGCTTGTGCGCCGTGGTTTATCTCAAGGAAAACTCCCATTTCCTTGGCATGGCGTATTCCATTAAATAATCAGTGCATAGGGTCGTTAGAAAGCAAGCAAGCAAACAAACATCCAAATTCTTTTTTCTGTTCTTGGTGCAATAGTATTCACGAAGAACTGCTGCATTTCCAAATGATGGACATTGACTCACACACTGAGACAAGACGGTAATTTATATTAAACATGATGGTATATATTATCGCTCAGCAAGCAGAGAATGTGTTCAATGTCTACCTGATTTCGACTGAATATGTCTGACTTACCATCTCCAGTACGCCATAATTACAATCTGACCTGGAAGACAGTTACCGAGAAATAAATTGTTCTCACATCAGCAAAATTTTCTTCAATCCAGTCATTTCTCTAATGGGACAATTTAGTTAATAAATAATTATCAAACAATATATTGAGTGTATTCACAAGCACATACATTGGTTTCTTCATCGGTACATAAACTGACAATATAATGAGTTTATTTACAGTTGAGATACCACTCTATTCGGCACAGTGACGATATCACTATTGTAACTTATTACTTTATACATTTAGAAGTATATTTTCTTTTTTTGGTGAGTTCTTTGCCATCCCTGGCACATTTCCACACTCTTGCCATATCTCTCCCCATCAGCATAATAGGTCATTAAATATGACAAAACTGTTCACCCCATCTCTATATTCATATAATCAATGGAAAGGTGCCGCGAAGTATTCACAAAATGGGATCCCAAACAACAACAAAACAGGCTTCAAGTATTCACATTTTAATAATTAGTTTTCCATATTAATCATGCAAATGCTCAGTGGCATGAACTCCTGCTATTCAATTATTACCCTTATATTATCTTGGACTTATTCCACTGCGACCAAGAGGAGACAATTGTAATAAAAACATCTTGATTACATATAGTAATCAAATTGTTTTAGCTTCAGTTTTAAAGTTTATCTCAACCATAATGAAGCAAGCAAACAATGGAGAAAATGGGAATTGATTAGTGTGAATTGTAGGACTATTAAGTAGAATAAATATAATAGACACTGATTTGCCTGAACAGGGTCAATGTTATTTGGTAGGATTATTAAGTAGGATCAATATAATAGACACTGATTTGCCTGAACAGGGTCAATGCTATTTGGTAGGATTATTAAGTAGGATAAATATAATAGACACTGATTTGCCTGAACAGGGTCAATGTTATTTGGTAGGATTATTAAGTAGGATAAATATAATAGACACTGATTTGCCTAAACAGGGTCAATGCTATTTCTACACTAATCCAGTCCCAACCTGTCTTCATCCTGTGGCAATTATATTAGGCTTTGTATGTGTTGAATTGTGATATATACACACGTTTCATAATTTCTTCTATCATAAATCTGACAAATACACAGTTCGTTTAAGCAGTTTCTGATCTAACTGGTCAACTGTGCAACTGGATCATTAATATATAATTTGGCAACTGATGAATTTCGAAACTCAACATATCTACCATAAGCTGTCACTCAAGTATTGTTTATTCCATGTTCCATAGGACTGTTAGCCAATGCTTGTTTCTGGGGGCGATTTATAATCCGTTACAAACTTGACATATATTATACAAATATTGTCTGACTAAGCGGACGTCTGGTTTCCTTACGGCTGACAACTCAAAAGTTTGCACTATATACTATGTACATATTTCCTGTTAATGAGTGTTTTCATTATTATAAACTCCTAAAAAAATTCACTATCAACTTATATCATATTATATACAGCGATGCAGTTTTCAGACGGTAAATTCCAGGATTATAATAAATGCTGTGTTATTGAATTGGCGGTATTATATCGGTTCTGTCTATCGGTCAAGTGTCGATGTTATCTATCTTCAATATATTTATATGTTTGTATTGTCAGCCGGGAAATGAAATCAACATGTGACACAGTCTGACCTTTGTCTTCGCGGTTTTAATTTCGAACAATGATCATGCTGTTGGCTATTTTAAAGTCTATAAAGTCGAGAGGGTACACTTAATGTTTTAATGACATAATAGATGTGAGGAAATATGTCCAACTGATTTTAGTTAGTATGATGGATTGGGGACAGAATATATATATATATATATATATATATATATATATATATATATATATATATATATATATATATATATATATATATATATATATATATATATATATATATATATATATATATCAGTATTGACTTAAACCCATGACAATTGAAAATCATTAAATCTTTCTACTTTTGTTGTGTATCCAGTTGTGCATGCGTTTGACGCGTTTGTTTATTGATCAGTCTACTTGTTTATGAAAGAATAGCAAAGATGGTTGAAATTTAAATATTTTACTTGGAGAATACATGAAGAAAAGTCACGCATGTGATCTCGTGCGGTCCACATGCACAACATAATATGATCTGGTATTATATTCTTACTCACAAAAATGAACCGTGCCTTCGTAATTATGAGGTTAGAAAAATCTTATCAGGTGCCGTTTATGGGGGATAGGGAATCAAAATGGCGGATATGGAAGTACACACGTTTTGTGACGTCACGTGAAAACAACTCATATATATATATATATATATATATATATATATATATATATATATATATATATATATATATATATATATATATATATATATATATATATGTGTGTGTGTGTGTGTGTGTGTGTGTGTGTGTGTGTGTACTAATTGACGATCAATACTTGTAGAACTGAACAATTTCATAAAACTTTTAAGGACAATCGATTCTAAGCGATCTAGCCTATAATGTTAATCTGTCTCTGACGTTCGGATGTAAAGCATATTCAAATTTGTAACAAAGCAAACATTCGAAATTCTTTTTAAAAATTGAGAATATCCTCACATAATTTATATACAGAAACTGGTAAATAGACCACGGGCAGCTTCCACCGAAAAAAGACTGTCTTTTTCTTATGTTTTTGAAGATTAATACTACTTTGACATTGATTGTGAATTATATACAATTGTTTTGGATAAAAGTGATTTGGTTTCGATCCGTAAATGTGTATCAGACTCTATCTAAAAGTAAGAGAACTAAAATCAAAATAAAAAATGAAATTGGAGTTACGGACGCTCGAGAGTGAGGAAAATGAGAAAGAAAGACAAATGCAGTTACAATGCAAATATATGTAAATGCAGTTAGATAAGGGAGAAAGACAAATTCAATTTGAGAGAGAGAGAGAGAGAGAGAGAGAGAGAGAGAGAGAGAGAGAGAGAGAGAGAGAGAGAGAGAGAGATGCAAATGCATAGAGAGAAGGAAAAGAAGGAATATCAATGTAGAATGAAAGAAATAGAGCTGGCAAATAGAAAGCACATTTATACTTCAAATCCAAATTTAACGTTTGATTTTGCAAATATTATTAGACAAGTGCCCCCTTTCGAGAAAAAAATGTAGACAAATATTTTGCTCCTTTTGAAAAAGTTGCTGAAAATTTGAAATGGCCAAGGAAGCATTGGACTCAATTATTACAATATATACTCACCGGTAAGGCTAGTGATATCTAACATTCACTGTCAGTTCACCAAAATGGTGATTACGATGCGGTCAAAGAATACATCTTAAGGGGTTATGGGTTAGTCCCTGAAGCTGATGGGCAAAAATTCAGAAACTATGGAAAAGAAGCTGGACAATTACATGTTGAATTTTCTAACGACCAGGAGCATTTATGTGATAGATGGTGCTTAGCCAAGAAAGTCGAAAACGATTATGAAAGTCTCAAACAACCTGTATTTAACTTGTAGAATTTAAGAACTGTGTCCACAGTGACATTATGACTTATCTTGACGAGCGCAAGGTAGACATATTGGAAAATGCTGCTCGTGCCGCTGATTAGTACTTTATAACTCATAAAGTTGGTTTTATAAATATAACCTTTGGCAGAAAAATATGCCAGCCTAATAAAAGCCCTTCTAAAAAGGCAAGCTGGCAAATGTCAGAGAAGATTAATTCGAGATCTTTTTGTGTCTTTCTACGTGTACCTATTGCAAGAAGAAAAGGGTATGTTATTTCTGATTGCTTCGGATTGACAAATAGGCATCAGGATCAAGACAGACCTGTTCCTAATGCTATTCCTATTTCTAAGAGGTCAAGGTCAAGGTCATGTATTGAACGTAATACATTTGTTGGGTCTAATAAACTCCAGTCTGATTTTATTATGGAGAACTATTAACCATTCATATCGAAGAGTTCGATATCACTCTAGGCTGATTCGGCCAATCCCACCTCTATTCAAATGATAAAGGACCCAGGAGTTTCTCACAGTCTTTTATTGCCGGGTACTTTGCCTTTTTCTGAGAAGGCTTCATCTAATGAGAGTGTTCTTATCCATGGAGTAGAGTGTGGATTTAATAATGTTCCTCTCCATTGAGTAGATTTGTCATGAGTGTGAAGTATCGAATTTTGAATAATCATTGAACCGTACAGTTGAATGCATTGAGCAATAAGGTTTTATCACATTTAGACCGGGAGCGTCTTTGTGAAGAGTCACTTTGACCTTTACTTCTTAATCTTTCCATGTCAGTGTTAAAACTTCAAAGGGTCAGTTTTCATACTCACTGAAATTGACCGGAAATCTTAGCACGATTTTGAGAAAGAAACAGTTCAGCTTCCGATCCATGGGTACGCAACTTTAATTTCACTTACTATTCTGTTCGTTTGATGGTTTGTTTTATGCAAAGGTGTTGATATAACGAGGTTCCATATTATGTGTCGTTTATTCATTTTCATCGAAATGTTTTGATTTAGACTTGTTATGCAATTTATCTTATTCAATTTAATGGAAACGTGTTGATACTGGAGTTGTTATGCCATTTATCTTTTTACTTTTACAATTATTAGTTCGTTGGTAAAATCGATTGCATGCGACCCCAATTTTCATATGTGTTGATTTCATTGGGTTATATGAAACAAATATGAAATAATTTCCTTGGTCTGTTAGTGCGATACTGATTATCGTGAGTTAACGATAACTACATACTATATTTGCTCAGGAATATTTAAATAATCTTGTAGGTTAAGGATTTGTGTATTTTATGCAACAGTAATCGAACATATATTAGCATACGGTGAACGTTCGATAGAGCTCACGTGGAATTTATGACCTGTTGCTGTGAAGCGAGGGCAAAGGCTACTACAGTTAGGCTTTACGCAATGCTTAGATAGATATTGTGTTCTGAGTAACGTAATTGAAGGAATTTTATGTACATCTAGAAAGTGGTGCATATAGCGATTTAGGGATAATTTTGTCCTTTAAGGAAACAGTTTTCCGAGAGAGAGAGACTCGAGAGTCCGTAGACGGAAGTCCGGAAAAAAGAGACGGGAAGAGTGAAGTCCTGAAAAAGGAGAAGTGACGAGTTCAGAGTAAAGGACTAGGAAGTCCAAAAAGAATGAAGCAGTCAGAATACAAAGAGTATGGTGATGCAACCAGTCGTGGACATTGCGCTCTTTTTACCACACATTATGATGATGAAATATATCCAAATTAGACATTGATTTTAAATGCTGTTGATATAACTTTAGTTTAGTTTAAATTATCACTGTTAATTTGTTTGATAACATTCATTGGTTTTCTTGTTTAGGGTCGCTCGTATTGCATTATCTCTTCCAATAATTCTGCATAGTTCTGTATTGGTATTCCATCGTTTCACTCGCGCCGGGTCATAACAATGAGAGAGGTTATTCCTTAGATAATGTAGCTAAATACATTTAACTAACTCTCTTACTAAGAAGGTGAAGCAACAATTAGACTTAGTCTCAGGACCCGTGACCGTCGAAATAATTTCTGTTTTACCCGTAGAGAATATTCATTTGTTACTAGGCAATGACCTAGCTAGAGACAAGGTTGTGGTTAATCCAGCTGTAACTGACAAACCTTGTTTAGATCAGAACTCAGTCCAACTGAAAATTAATTCCCTGATTTATTCCCAGCTTGTGCAGTGACAAGTGATATGACAAAGACAGTTATTGAAAATGATAAGGAAAGTGTTACATTAGCTGACACAAATTTATGTCAGGCTTTGGTGAGGTCTCTTTCATCTGTAGTTTGGATCAATGAGAAGGTATTGATCGCAGTGGTCCTATTTTAGCTATTTATTCTCTTCATTCTAATCAGGGGTGATAAACGACCATCACTTGTCACTGAACAGGAAAAAGATCATGAGATCTCCTGTTTGTTTTAAAAGGCCATTATTAAAACTAAAGAATATGACGTAAGTGTCTGTTATTTAATAAAAAAAATGGAATTCTTATGAGAAAATTGAGACCTCTCGAGGCTCCTGCGGGTGATGAGTGGTCAGTGAACTATCAAAGTGTAGTTCCGAAACCTTACAGACAAGAAATACTTAGTCTGGACCATGATACTCCTTTGGCTTTTTCATTTAGAGATTATTAAGACCTAATACAAGATCTTAGCAATTGGAATGGAATATAACTGACGTAGAAATCTTTAGTTTGAAAATAAAAATTCCTCCTAATTGTGAGAGCGTGTGTGATTAGGATTGTTAACGTAGATTTAAAACATTTAAGTCATATCGCTTAAGTCAGAGCATACTGGAGGAACTAATCTTATGCTCTTAAGATATTAAAAGTTTCTTCATTGTATAATGTTCTACAAAAGCATGACCTCCATTGGTGGATCGCTAAGCAAACACAAAGTTATGTCGTTAGACACTGACGAACTGACTAAACATGAAATCATGAATACGAAATTGACAAAGGTTAGGTAGTCTGTGCTCTTGTTTCTGACTCCATGTGACGGCATGAGTATATTAAAGGATACAGCGAGACAACACGGACAATCAACCTTTACGCATTCATAGCAAGTGCATGAGGAGCAAACTAAACATGAAGACAATGTATATTGATAGTTTTAAAACTGCAAATCGCCAGTGAAACGCGGGACGCAGCCGGCAATGCCGGTCGACACTGCGAGTGCTATACCCGAGTTTGGATGTCATCTGTTAGATGTTGCAAATGTAAGCGTAGTATAAAAAAATCATACATACACATAAAAAGTAACAGGTGATAAATAACGGAGGACAGATAGACCATTCACAAACTGTAATATACGTTACATAGTGGTTGGTTTTAAATATTGTATCAGTACGAGGAGTATTGTCGTTTCAAAACAGTTGAATACAAGAGTGTCTTCAACTACATAACTATATAGATTATACCTTCTAATGCAGGAGTCTCAATGATGTAGCCCTTTGGCCGATGTACTAATCCTCATGTGTTCTTCTTGATGATTTGATGTAGCCCTTTGGCCGATGTACTAATCCTCATGTGTTCTTCTTGGTAATTTGATGTAGCCCTTTGGCTGATGTACTAATCCTCAAATTCGTCTGAGTCTGGGAATATTATTGCGTGTTTTGTGGCTTGCGTAGAAAAAATAAATTTTTTATAAACATCGAGAATTATGCCATACACATATGCACTCCTCGGCAGTGCGTTATATCACAGTGATGTACTAACGTATATATTCTCAATTAACTTCGCAATATGCTTTGATATTATCCTATAGAATGTGCCTATATAGATGTATATAAGATACCTCCAACTGTTACACTTATATGGCCTTAAACAAAATAACTAAACGAGGGTGAAAGCAATATGCTTTTGTAAAATACATTTGTAAAATTCAAATGTTTTTATTTCCCCATACATAGTAAACATTTAAAGAAAACTTACGATATTGCGAAATAAATCCAAAATAGTTTAGGAATTTCCAACACAAATCCAAGTATTTAAAATTCTGAATAAACGTTAGTTGTATTCCAAAATAAATCCAACTCTGAAAGTGTTGATATGTCTGTGGTAACCCGTGCTGTAATGATGTGCCAAAAATCTTTTTTGGAAGTCTAATATTAATTTCCAAGAATTCAGCCTTGCTTCATTTTCAATATAAATCCAAATGTATATTTCCATGAATATTATTTTAGATGAACATCTTGTTTTCCAGTAAACAAATAATTTGAATAAATAAATTCCAGTTTAAAATAAATATTGAACACAATAATAAAACCAATTTCCGATGGTACTGCTTCTCCAATAAACAATAATTAGAAGGTATGCTACTAAAATTACAACAAAGATAGGACAGGGTAGTACAAATAGGACAAAGGTCAGAGGGCCCACAAGTGCCAAGGGCCCCACCACCGTCACGTTTGGTAATTCATAGGTACTAGTATCTGTTGGAGAATATTTCCTAGAGCACACAAATTCTGTATGCGGCCCGAGTTTAAAATAATATATTCATAAAATAGCTTACAGAATCCTATTAGCCGTATGATAATTGATAAAAGTGAAATAGCGGCGTTAATTTAAGTGCAATTATTCGCAGTTACCAATCATTGCAACAGTGGCGAACAGGGCAGAATGGAGAGAGAGAGAGAGAGAGAGAGAGAGAGAGAGAGAGAGAGAGAGAGAGAGAGAGAGAGAGAGAGAGAGAGAGATTGTTGCAAACACATCAGAGGAGCCCATATGACCAGCCATGATATGTGAGAAATGAAAAATAATTGAAATTATAAAACAGAAAGAAATATCTCTATCACTACACATATCTCTCTTGCGGTTTTACAAGCTTCTCTGAGGTCATTCGAAGTTAGAATACTTCGCTGAAAAAACATTAAATGTATTTTCAAAATCATTATGTCCAGAATACCACGTGCCAATAATCAAGTAAAACTGACCGAAACTAATCGAAGATAGTAAAACCAGATCAAATGATACTAGTAAATGCAAAAACGCCCACGTGATCCTCTTTGTTACGTTGAAGAAAGTGTGCATCGTCTTCGCTTGAATTACTATTTTACAACGATTTGCTCTACGTCCTATATGTATGACTTTCTTCCGTTGGTAGAACGCTCTTGTACAAAACCGTTCATTCATATAGGATATGCTTTAATCATGGTCAAATTAAACAATCGATCAGATTGTCCTACATTTTCTACCCAAGTGATTTGTATGCGTTATTAATTAAATAATGCTCTAATTGAGGTACTCTAAGGATGATCCGAACACCAACTGTTTGAATTTTCTGGAGTAGATATTGAGACGAACCTGACAGAACTGAGGTACAATAGTCCAGTATTGAAAGGGCAACACATACGTGTTTGTTACGTGCTTAGCCTCGAATAAACAGTAACATAGAAAGAATGAAAATAACAAGCTTGCAAAAACTTAATAAACAACTTATTGAGCACAACTATTTTCTAGAAAAGAAAAATAAACTTACGGTTTTAAGAATCAATTCCAAAATTAATCCAAAAATAATTCAAAATATAATCCACTAGTGAAATTGCAAAAGTCTTGGTAATAAAATGTCCTAATAATTCCCAGTTCGAATCTTAGTGAAGCATCCAAGATGGAAGACGATGTCACGTGATGAAGTCAGTTCTGGTCTTATGAAATTCAATGAGCACAAATGTTTTCCAGATAAATAACAAAATAAATCTTCTTGATCCATACGAATTGAAATAATTTCCAGTACAAAGAGCAGCAGAGGGGGCGAACAGACTAACTTTTATAGGCGTCGATCCGGCAAACCGAGGCTTCCTCCAAAATCGTAAAAAAGTGTCCATTTGGCTAACTAATGCTTTCTCGAAATCAAAAAAAAAAAGGACGCCATCGTCGTTGTCACTCACCCCCTCTGCTGCTATGGGTTAACAATTTTTTTCAACCGAATATTTGATCAAGTCCGATACGATATCTTGATCTAGGATCATGCAAATTTGACGTTAAAAATCCATGTGTGATTGACTGAGCGTGACTAAAGAAATTTCTAAAGAGATTATAATCCATATCACCGCCGCAGCAAGTTTGCCAAATATTTCGTAGCAATGTGTGTCAACTCCGTTGAATACAGCAAGAATATTACAGTTATCTCTGATCACTTTTAGTATTTGAGTGTACCGTTGAGTGACATTTATCACGTTAGTGTTTTATGACTACCTCTGGTAAATACCGTAGCGGGATTTTTTTTGATTGTCTAACATCACATCATCATATACGACTAAGTTGTTAATACCTCCATCAATATCATCAATGTTCGACGCTTCTTCGATATCGGTTATAAATTCAATAATACCCTCGCCGGTGATTTCTGTTGTCTTTTCGTTAAAATCCTTTAACACTTCGTAACATCGTTGATCATCTAAACTCGGGGCTACTAAATACAACTTATCCCATTTCATCCATCTCGTTATCAAATTAAGTAGCAATTGTGTCTTGCCACTTCCAGATGGTTCGATTATAATCATGCGAATAGAATTCGGTAGCACTGCATGATGCTTAACTGGTTCTCTTGATTTTGTCGCCGAAAAATCAATTACATTCATGTTATTATAAATATATTATGGATCTACATTGTGTGAAATGTAAGAAGCGTACTGGCATAGATGACTTGACTACGATTAACTAGTAATAACAGATCAGCACTTTCTGGTAAATGTGTACAATGTAGTACAAAAAAATTTAGATTTGTTTCCAAGGATTTAAAAATAAACGAGGAGGTGATATTCCAGCCAAGTTAGTAAAACTCCCAGGAACACTATGGGCGAAGTATCCAGGAGAAAAACACCTTCCGGGGTATAATTATTGTGGACCCGGGACAAGACTCGATATCAGACTCGATGATCAAAACCAACCCTCGACCTGGTAAAAACCCTATAAACGCCATTGATAAGGCATGTCATGCTCATGATATTGCTGATAAAAGCAGTAATCTGCAACACAGACATATCGCAGATGTGAAATTAATTCACGCGTTGAATTCTATAGCTGATAAATCCTCTAAAGAAAAATTGGCTTCATGATTGATAAAATCAGCGATGAAAGGTAAATTAATGATGGGTGCCGGTAATTAATAACAACATGGAATCGATTTGTTATTCTCCAAGAGGATACTGGAGGGGCAAAGCAGCAATTGGTAAACTCGCTATTGCCGCCATGGTGAAAAGTACCACAGCAGCGGATTGGTTATCCAAACACTTGATATGGCAAATTTATCTACCACCGCTTAAATGAATTAACTACTCACATTTTGATGTGACCGTTCCTAATGAAGTTCATCAGGCTGATATATTATTTCTGCCGCATTATTTCTACAAGTAACCTTAGTTGTGTTGCGAGTGGATACAAACAAGCAGAGCCGTTTAAAACAAAATCATCAACTGAAGTCGCTTCTGCGTTTGAAAGGATTTATCAAAGGGATCCTCTGCGCTGGCCAAATCTATTACAAGTTAATCCTGGCAAGGAATTTCAGGGTGCAGTGTTATCAGTAATGAAGAATCATAATACCGCGTTACGACGAGGACATACTGCACTACATCGTGATCAGGCAATCGTTGAACGATTTAATCGGACGCTTGCTGAGCGGTTATTTGGATATCAATACGCGAAGGAATCTATTCAGGATAAACGATCCCGTGAATGGGTCAAGAGATTGCCAGGCGTAATTATCACGCTGAATAATGAGATTACTCGAACAACCAACATGAAACCTAAAAACACGATTGAAAAGAAGTATATACCAGTAAAACCGCAAAATGACTTTTCAAAACAACCAATATTCGGCAATGTCACTGTAACATATTTATATGAACCAGGAGAACTCGAAGGTGGTAAAAAAGGGCTACTGATCTTATTTGGAGTGTCGCCGCGCATAAAATTTCTAGTATAACACGATCGACGGGTATACCAGCAATCTATAGATTGGATTCAACTGCTCCTCAGAGGGGATTTACTCGTGAACAACTGCACGTGATACCCAAGGATACTCAATTACCACCGCGTAGTCTTAGCTAACGCCTCTTCATCTGTTGCACTCGAGACAAGTCATCATCACATTATCTATGGTATGACCAATACTGCTAGTTTTTCTGTCTACGGTAAATTGTCGAGAATTCTTATCGGACCAACACTAACTCATTATACAATTGCAATTCGCGCAGTGGTTATTTTGTTATTTTTTCAGTGTAATATTAATTTAGTATCAATGTCAAATTCTCTATTATTTTGTTTATCCTGTTGTTTATAACTAGAGAGTTTTTTTTGATTATGTCAACGCTGACAATATCACTTATTGTAGTGTCGTTATAGTCTAGAACAACTCGTCGAAGTTGATTTATTCTTCGTACTCTGGACACTGCAAGATAAACTAAATTCGACCACTTGATGTGATTATCTACCATCCAAACAATTGTATCTGATATAGGCAATCCCTGTGAAGAGTGTATTGTTGCTGCGTAACCTAGCGTCCATGGGGATTTATCAGCGCACAATGCATCTTCGACGACATTGATATCAACCAGCACAATATCAATTAATACGAGAATGTTTTTCACTTTGCCCAGGAATTTCAACTTCGATATTCTGTTTTCGTGTATCCTTGGGTCTATAACACAGCGGCGTTGGAAGTGTTGCAATTTTCTTTATGCGATTCAAATAACTTCATTTGAAGTGCATCTCTGACTATCTTTCTACCTGCCACTATCAAATCATTTGGTCTCCACGCTTCCAAGAAATCATTTAATGGTGTTTCCCAAATTATTTCACGAGCTATTTCAAATTTTATTCTATCCGGTTGTAATCTAATTAGTTTCTTGAACTCGCGTAATTGTTCATCAAGTGCTATATGATCAGTATTAATTTCTTCATAATAGTCTACAAAATTCTTCAGCCAATCACGTAGGGATAAACCGACAAATGGTGGTGGCTGGCCATGATCGCCGCACATTATTACTTTCGTATTGGATAGAAATAACCATTCAAGAAATCTTTGTAATACATCTAACGACACCGTGCATATCTCATCCCAAATGACGATTTCAGGAATAAATGTCTCACCCATTCGATCAGGAGTCCATTAATTCCTCGCTGTTTCATTTATCTTGCAAGTCTGTCGGTGTTAGCAAAATCATATTTGATGCGTGAAAATCCGTAGGATTTTTCCCACGAAATAATTCAATCGCACGAGTCGTCTTTCCTGACCCACCACAGCCATTTAAGTAAACGGTTTTATATCTACATATTGGATCAGATATCGGCGGTGCATTAGATAGTTCTGATATCTGGTTATTTTTCAAGTAATTATTTTTAATCGTAACATCTGCTGATTTGGAATATTCACGCAGTATTTCCTTTTTAATATTCCATGATCCCCAATTATAGTTGAATTTGTGAATTCGGCCACTGCTTCTCTGTGTTTCACGTTTATATTAAATGAATCAGTGGCTACTCTAACTGCGGTGTCAGGAAATCTATTTATCATTGAAAATAAATTAATAGAAGCATAAGCCAGAATTGATTCCCTCAAATGTGTATACTGAAGACTGTATCCATCGTTGTAAGTAACAATTTTACCCAATTTGGTTCCATCGGACAAGAAAGCGTCTTTACGATTGACATATATACCCTTAGATGTTACATCCGCGATTATAAAATCGTATTCAACACTATCTATAATCAACCGTGAAGAGTAACTTGTATTGTCGTATTTTCCACCCTGAGTGAATTTACCAATTATTCTCTACCGAGTTCTTTTTGGAATTGTTTTTTATTTTCGCTGATTATACTATCTAGACTATCGGCTTGCGGTAACCAAACCTCAATGTGCGCTCGATATGATATAATTGCTTCACTGACAATCAGCGATATCAGCATTTTAGAATCAATCATATACCGTAATAACACTATTGGCGTCCAGTGTTTTTCAGATATGTGTCTACCAATCCAAGGATAACAGCACGGATGAAGTTCTGTAGCCAATTCAAATGATACCACACGAGCGAATCCGGTTAAATCAAAATAAGGCAGTGGTCTATTAATCGCAACACGGGCCATTTCATGTGTGGGATGTCCAAATCGCTTGAAGTATTCAGCACATTCTCCGTACCCGTGAAAACTCCCTGGATAACACGCAACCACATCAATCGAAATAATAGTTTTAGGGTCATATTTTGTATTCCATAATCCACCATGACCATATTTCACGCAGCTTAATTTGATATCTGATAGAAATTCAGCTCTTGTCGGTTTCCACGTGTTTTTCTTTCTCGCAAAATGAGCTGCACCCGACGGAATTGTAAAATAATTTCTTAATAATTGTTCGTCGTGTTCTGTTGAAAAACCACTAGCTAATTTTTTCATCGCGTCATGGAGGGTTTCAGTGTGATATAATTCACCGTTTGGTCTTACAAATTGATCGAATTTGCCCTCTTCATTTTCAAAACTGTGAAGTAACCACACTGACACATGATTGTTTTCACTCAACTGGTAAATAAAATCAAATAATTTCTCCTCCGAGGAGAATTCCGGGGAGAACTCCGCGGGTATATATTTTATTTTTCTATCTCGCGGAAATATTGTTACTGCAGATGTCCACGCGTGTTCGTTATGATCAATAATTTTGATTGGGGATCCTCTCGATTTATATTTCCGTTCATATAATATCTCGCCCGTTATCGTCGTTATTGATATTGGGAATTTTAGTATTCGTTCAAACGCTGCCACATTTTGAATTGTTGCTCCGCGCTCCTTCACTGTTAGTCCCCATTCATTTATTTTTTTGCGTCTTAGATCAGTCAATTTGTTTCCACGCAACGCATTTGTGAAGTGTTATATTATTCGTTCTGCTACACAATTCAACGATGACAGTTTCATGGGTTTTAATTTTTCAATATTCCGTTTTTCATTTAACGGATAGATTCCATAAACAACTGCTGTTATGGGATAGGATCTCTCGTAATACGGTTTGTCAATTCCAGTCAGAATTCCTGGTTTGGAATCTGGACTCACTGTGACTGTTTTTTTATCTTTCAAGATGGGGTCACATTTATCTCTGATAATCCAATCTCCTGTTTCCGAAAGGATAATTAATTTCACTCTAAAAATACTTTTTTTTGTCAAGATGTGAGATTATCACTGCTGCTTTTTCGTCGTTCATGGTAGCATCAACGCTATCAATTCGAAATGTTGACCAACAGTGAGATGCTCTCCATCGTGTTTGAATTTATTGAAACAATCGCGAATTCTACCCAGTATGCTTTTTTCACTTATTAGACCCTTTGGTATATCGGAAACTCTATCGAGATTGAATTTAGCATTTTTCCAGGGCTTAAGTTTCGATAATCTCTCGAACTCCTTCATATTATAATTAAAACAAGTATTTAAAAAAGAAAATTATATATAATGAATCATTGCAAATGGCTATGATAGGATCAGTGACCGCTTGTAACAAATCATGCAGAATGTAATTATGTGGGTATCATTTACAAAGCGTACGATGTGGAAGTCTTGGCCGGGTCCCTTGCATACAATGTGGGATAGGGGTGAGTGGAAAATCGCAGTTGTGTCTGGGTTGCGGTGGTAAGCGATACAGAGAGTTGAAGCGTTATTATGATAAGAGAATCAAAAACTCCATCAATGATTGTGTTAGCGTCAATGACAGAGTCATAAGAACACCTCAGGACTATATTGATAGATTCCAAAGTAATACTTCAACCAAGTAATGAATTAGACAAATAATATTATTGTATATAAATGGACCAAGAATTTCAACCGCATGCTGTGATCAGCAATTATGAAGCGTCTCGTGACGGTATTGTCAGAAACAGTAGACTGAAGAAGCCAGTTGGTGTTGTGAGTAATCAGAGGTATTTGATGTTTGGTGGAAAGAAGAAATATCATAATCATCGTTTCGTATATGAAGTGTATAACGGATTGATCAATGATGGTTTTGTTATCGAGCACATAAATGATATTAAGACTGATAATTCTTTTAATGATCTACAAGCTGTTACACAGAGTGAGAATTCCAGTTTAGGAAGAACTGGTACTTGTAAAACAGTTGCAAGGAGACCTGTAAAATCATTTAATACTGAAAATAATGAAGAAAAAATATTTCAACCCATGAATGAAGCCGGAAAATATTTTTATATTTGTATGCCCTCAGTACGAAAAGTAGCAGAACGAGTACAAAATTCGGCTTTTTCAAAAAATACTGGACAAAAAATTCAATTCGTTTATGTATGAATTTCATTTGGTACTATTATATATAACACCAGCGGGGAATAACTTGTGCGGGTATGTCGGCTTAAGAAAGAGTTACCCTCAATAGTTTTTTGAAACGACGTGTCTACTGATTTCCGATTGGCTGGTTTTAATTATCATGAATCTCTAACGAGATAATCAATCATCTGTTTTTTGTAAGAAAACGAGTAAAATTCAGTGTTTACAAACAATTGTATTCTTTTTTGTGTTTTTTTTCCCCACGTATTCGGTTCTGCTTCAATGTTGTCAAGAATCAGCATTAAGTACACGAAAGATATATAGATCACACCTCTTTCTTATTGACTTCCGCCAAGTTGTATTAACTTACACATATAAGGCAAATTTCTCTCTATATAATTGGGCTTTAGCGCGAAGCTCAAGTTATGAAATCTATAAATCACACCGTCGCGTAGTGTGAATGTTTTTTCATTCAAACCAGGTTGATTTTGTCGGTTTATTTTGGTTTCATTCTTGAGCGTAGGACAGCCCGTCATCCATTTTCATCCATTCATTAATTCATTCATTCATTGTGTATATAATACCACGCCATTGACGTCATTCATTGTAAATATCATCCTTTCATCCACTGTTATATGTTGTATTGTCGTGTGCTGTCCTATAACATCATTCATTGTAAATACCATACCATTGACATCATTCATTGTATATATACTATTGTCATTGTACACGGTTCATCATTCATTGCATATATCATTGTTATCATTCTATAATCCATTGTTATATGTTGTATTGTCTTGTGACGTCATTCGCTAAGCATACCTTCTTAGATTTCTAACCCGCTATTTTTTCGAGTTAGATATCTTATCGGAGACTATGTTTCGTAATACATGGGAGGGGTTTCCTAATAGGGTTTTAATTGTAAATAATTGTGCCTTATATGCCTAGACCCTACCCTAACAAAACGGAGGAAGCGCCATTGTACTCTCCTTAAATAAGTATATGTATGCCTAAAAACCTACCCTAACAAAACGGAGGTAGCGTCATTGTACTGTCCTTAATTAAGTATATGTATGCCTAGAAACCTACCCTAACAAAATGGAGGTAGCGGCATTGTACTGTCCTTAATTAAGTATATGTATGCCTAGAAACCTACCCTAACAAAACGGAGGAAGCGGCATTGTACTGTCTAACAAAAACCCCAATATTTGTTTTTTTTTGTATTAGAAATATATAATTATCATATAATATGAATTCTGAAAATATCAATGAGGTTATAACTGAGATTTCAAATTTGAAATCTCAAGGGATTCAATTATCAGATCAATAAAACTGTGATCAAATTATTTCAGATTTCCAGGACATTGAATACAGAGCTATGAATAACAAATATGTTTTACCAAAAAGATACGCGCTTATAAAAAGAATCCAGAATTCTATTCGTGACTCCCTTGTATTCTGCAACGATGTAAGTAAGTTTGTCCCGTTATTAACTATCGTGGAAAGAATAAGGAAAGAACTGAGGCAGGAATATGAGATGAAACACGCAGTGAATTAAAAAATCAGGAATATTAAAATGTTGATCCAACAAAACGAAATTTCCCAATGGTTACCTCAGCGGAGTAAGTTGTAACCAACGATTTAACATGTATACAATACTTCAATGCTTGGTCTGTGTTAAGTAATATTCTCATTACAATCGACATGTATAAATACTTTAATGTCTATTTACAATACAATGAACAGGTAAAATTCTTACTCAACAAGTGTGCGCTCAACTAGAACAAAATTTGTAAAGGCGATTTAATCAATACCCCTTTTGAAATCCTATTCTGGTCTTTATAAGGAAGTAATAGTAAAATTGTTACAGATTTCATTATTTGTTAATTACTGAAAATATTTCACTGATTTTTTTTAAAATTGATTTTTGGTCATTTTTGGGTGATTTTTTTTATCGATTTTTGTCTATTTTTCATAGATTTTTGCCTGCCTGAGTCGGGTAAAATGGTTGATTTTCTCTAAATGAATCAATCAGAGATTTTCTCATTAAAAATCATTTTTGCTGTTTTGTAACTAAAAATATCACAGCATAGATAAAAAAAAAATGACAAAAAAATGACTAAAAATCATCAACAATGACAAAAATATCCTGTTTGTAGTCTTCGACTCACAGTCGTGTAAAGCAGTCGATTTTTAATGTTATTTCTTGTAGACTTTTTCCACTTGAAATCGTTGTATGATGAAAAAATCACTGCATTCAGATCATACATTAATTGGAAATTGCTTTGCTGTTTAAATAAAGGTAAACGAAGCACTAACGACTAGACAAGCGCGTGAAAGATTAGACGCAATTTAAAAGTTTATACCAATCCGCGACTCTGTCAGAAATAAACAACCAGCTAGACAGAGTCTTCAGACTGATTTACAGCCGAAACTGAAGACCTGTTTAAACCAATAACCACGGCAACCAAGGGAGTAATATCAGCCACTGAAAGAGCTATGTGGAGAGATGTCCCCAAGGACGGGGCAAGGAAAGAAACTCCTCTTCTTGGTATACTTGAAAAAATAGCAAAGGAAACTGGACAAACAAAGGAATCTTTACAGAAACTCCATGGTGATATATTAACTCAAAAAAAAATTGAACGATTAGATGATATTGATATTAGCCCCCCACCACCTGAACAAGAAGAAGAAGAAGAAGGCGATATTGCTAGTTGCATTCAATGATAAATTTCGCTCGGGTAAATTAGATGAAATAAGAGATATGAAATTTAAAACTATTGAAGAATCAGCTAATTTCGTCACTTGGAGTTTTCATCAGAGAAGAAAGTATATCCACGATGATTATATTCTCCCTAATAAAAAAGACATGGTATAATGGATTATATCGTGTGTTAACAGGTGCATCTCAGGCATCGAAAAAAGATGGTACGTATAAAGAATTTATGGAAGCAATAGCAAAAGCCGAATCATTTACAGAGAAGCAATCGGATACCGGATTTTTTAGATTACTAGAGCAATCAAAACTTTTTTATATAACACAACCACCTCCACGACCCCCGAAGAGATGAAAATTATGAGAGAAGTTGACCTAGTACAGGGTGAAACCGATACAACTGGAAAATTTGCTAGTGGATATTCAAGTGGAGTTAGAAACTCTGTTTCAGGTAGTGGCCTAGTTGTTTGTCCTGGTAATATTCTCAGCGACATAGTACGATTAGAAGTTCTCATTGGAGGGAAACGATCTGGAAATAACTCAACGGAAATAATTAATGAAGCAGCTGATACCTGTTGGCGGTTATTTCAAGGCGGTATCATGAATATTGATGTATATCGATATTTCATTCATGAGTTAGCCGAGCATCATGGTTATCACAGTGACTAATTTGATGACTTCGTCGAAAATCCAAAGGACTGGAAATTACTAGCAATTTCACGATTAGATAAATATCATTTGAATTACTAGTAATTCAATAAGATGACCATGATAAACCAACCAGCGTCTATGTAGTAAATTCACGATTGCCTGTTTATAGAGCGTACTATGGTGATGGTCTCGGTGATACCATTGTAGGGTTATTTTCAAGAATGGCTTCAAAAGTGTCACCGCTAGCAAAACAATTATCAATGAAAGCCATTGATGTTAATCGTGATAAGGATATTAGCGCTGTTGGAGATGTTGCTGGGAAACCGTTTCCCGCTGCAAAGGATAAACTAGTAGCATTAGTTCGGCGGCGAAGGAAACCATCAGCGACTTCGTCACTAGGACCACTACCATCTTCATAAGTAATACCTGAAAGTGTTAGCAAAATAATAAATAACGCAGTAGATCAGAAATTAGCATTATTGGCGACCAGCAGCCAAGATGATATGGCAAACATGATAGCGAGAAGTGGCTTAAGATTCCGACCGAAATCGCGATTTAGATCAAAGAATATATAATAAAATGTTCAAACGGACACTTTATCCAGCGTTTGATATGGAAGCCCCAGATGATTCTGTACGTGATTATCAATTTTATTCCTATCATGCAACACAGCCAGATATTCAATCAAGAATTGAACTTCAAGTCCATGATACCAGCAAATACTTTCTACCCGCTGAAGCGTTTATCGAAGTAGAAGAACTCGTACAATAACTAATACTCCTGCTGTACCAGCACCGTATCCAACTTCTACTCAAGTCGGGTTTGTCAATAATGGTATCATGGCGCTATTCGAGAGTGCAAGATATCTGATTGATGGAAGAGAGATCGAGTCAATATAACGTGATGCTGATATGGCCACAACAATAATAGAGCTAGCAAGATATTACGATGATTATACAAGATCGGCAGGCCCTTCTATGATGTTTGCAAAGGATGCTAAAAATACTACTGGAAAAACTCAATTTGTTGTAAGAAGACCAAATGATCGTGCTGATAGTGCTGCTGCTATCGAGGATATGATTATAAATGCTGATGATAATTTCAACCTAGGAGCTGCAACACGCATGTCAACGTTGCATGGAGCGCGTAAATCATTTTCATGCGCGATTCCACTGCATCATATATTTGGATTCTGCAGAAATGTCCGAAAAGTTATCTATGGAGCGAAACATACAGTAGTACTAGTGCGAAAGGGCGATGATAAGGACGCAATTTTGGAGGATTACAGCAGATGCTGCAAATCCTAATGCTGATGCCGGTAAAGTTATTTTAACAAAACTTTCATTGTGGATGCCAGTACTTCAGCACTCGACGAAGAAGAACGATTACTATCATTTATGGATACAGGAGGAAAATCATTAATAAGTTGGCTACCAGCAACAACAGATATTAAACAATCAACTGTTAACGGAACATTTACATGGAACCTGGCATCACAAAAAAGCGTTTCAGCCCCACGTCATATATTTATTGCACTCCAGGATATGACGAGAGTTGGTTCACAATTACACAGCCATTTGATATTTGATTAATTAGGCGTTACTGATGTTTCGCTGAGAATAAACGGCAAGCAAGAACCATCCGAGGATATACACCTTCATTACAGTCAAAACCATATTGCACGGGGGTATCATCGTCTGTTGTCATATATGGGATGCGATCAAAAAGTTGATACTGGTCTACAAATATCACAAAATGATTTTAGGAATCTATATCCGATCTAATACTTTTCGTTGGAACATCTTGATTTAACAAGACAATCTATCGTTGACATACATTTTAGAGCTAATGTATTTCGTGGTGATATCCTCGAATATAGAGATGTTGCTGTTATTCTCAGTGATAAATCAATGCTACTCGAATGTGTTGGTGGAAAAATGAGAGTAGTCGATGCACAAGCGGAAAACATGTAACAATTACATCAATCTATTAATAAAATGTCATATAGTGTTGTTAGTGTTACGTTGACTCCTGGTCAGCTCAAGAAATTACAATCAGAATCAGCTAAAAATGTGGAACTACGATAACGCTGAAACACAATCAGATGTCTGGTGGTCAGAATAAATTGTCGCTGACAACTCGTCAGATAAAATACTTCAATGATGCTTTTAAAGATAAAAAGGGCGTTCAAATCGCACTCTTTGCGGCTGCGATCAAAAACATGATAAAATCAGGTGGTACATTCCCGTTGTTAGCATCGATTCCAGCGTTGATTGCGGCAGTGGCCCCAGCGGTAGCTAAAGCGGCAGCGTTAGGAGCCGTTGGTACCGTGGCAGAGATGGCACTAAAGAAAGCAGCTGGATGAGGATATAAAAAAAGGAAAGGGTCTAAGACTACCGGGGACTCCGCACTCGTGGTACAAAGGAAGCGGCCTGAGAATCCCAGGAACAGTTTACTAGTTCCGTTGTCAAATTTTGATTTACTGGATGCTGCTAAAGCACTAGCGATATAAAACTTCAGAGGTGTCTTTATGAAAGATCAGTTGCCGGCACAACCAAACAGCGTTGAGACCGGTATCATTAGTCTCGAGAACAGCAACGAACCTGGAACTCACTGGGCTGCATACGCGATTGATCCGCGTGTGATTGTTTGTTTCGATTCATATGGATTAGTACCGCCTAAAGAATTGATGCGTTATTTAAACCGCTTAAAAACTCCTTGTTGGTATTCTACGCTACCAACACAACAAATGAATGACCCACCAATATGCGGCAACGAAGTATTAAATGTCCTTGACGCTATTTAAACATCTGGAAAACCACCTCATCGGGTCGTGAATGAATATACTAGCAGTCGCGTTTTAGAGAGAAGTAATTAGAAAATCAAAGATTTCTACAATAACATGATTGATATTTGGGGAAGACCTCTATCAATGTTGAATAAACGATCCGCGGAAATATCTACAACCGGTGATATAAAAAAAAATCGAAGATGAAATAGCTGAGATGTTGAACTTAGCAAGTGTTGATCCCAGTGAAATAGTTGTATTTCAAGATCGTCAGGGTACATTGAAAACTAGTAATGTTTCCTTTGATGATATTTTAGTTAAACAACGAGAGTCAACAGTAGATTCTATCGCGTTGTTTCCGATCAGGGTAAACTCAAACCGGGCGTCCTCATGTAAAAAATCACAGATAAAATATTAACACTCGATAACAATTATATATCCTCGGCGAATTCATTGAAATCACTCAATGATAAGTATGACTATCATATAAATACATTTAATAAATTTACTTATTTACAAAAATCCATCGTGGACAATATTGATAAACCCGTGTTAGAATTTTTTGGTAATCCACCGGTGATCACATCAAAGCTCACAGAGATAAAAACTTCTATGTTGGAACTAGCAACACTTCAAGTCAAATATGCAGATCACGTTGAAAAGTTTACATCGTTTCGTAAAAATATCATTGATAAATTTTTTGCAACCACGCTAGATAAAATTGACCTAAAACTAGCTGATATTAAAAAAATCAAATCCATCGATGATCTTAAAGCAGCCAGTAATGAAATACCCGCGATTAATCGGCGAATAGAGTCTATCAACGCTGATATTAAAACGACCAACGATATTATGAGGGATGATATGCCGAAGATTATTAAAATACTTGAAAAAACAAAAATTCCTCATGAGAGAACCAACAACGTAGTATACACGATTCAACATGGATCATTTACGTAGACACCATCCACTAACACGCTAAGTATCACCGCGACCGTCAAAGGCATTTATTGATTAGCACTAGTGACACCGACTCAATTTAATATTTCATCAACGAGTTCATCTGGGGTCAACAATACGATATCAACGATCATCGAGAAGGATACAACTGAACAGTTCACGATAGTATCCACTGATAATAATTTGGCTTGGTTTTTAGTAACATGGTATGTCGAATTCGTAGCGGATTTAAGTAAACAATTAAACCACTAACGGTTTCAATTGAAATCGTAAACGATTTGAAAATAAATTATCATCACCGACGATACCTTCGGTATCTCAATACCGCTATGATCAGGACAGGGAATTTCAAACTAAACTCAAAACCCTCACTGAGGAGTATCAAACAAAAATAAAAAAAATACCGACAAAGGATCACCGTAGTTGATATTACCGTGTACTTTGTGAGTGGTGTAATCACCGGGGCCGGTATAATACTCTCCTCGGTGACAATGATTGCCCCGATATTTGTTCCAATTTGTATATCAGTGGCGACAAGATCGCAGGAATTATTTCAATAATAACAAAAAAATATCATCATGCAACCAGCGTAAACTGCAAGATTACATAATTAAATTTCATGTTGTGTCAACCGCGTACTCGCAATTATCCTCAATGATATCGTCGTCCCTCGATGACACATTAATATCCGATAGTGAGTTTTCAGCGATGGTACGTATTTATGATTCCGCGATGTCGAAATTAGAGCAGGATAATAATAATAACAATGATAACACCGCTAGAACTACTTCAACAAATAGCAGAGAACACAAACCCGGTGAAAACCAGCATGATATCAATAACATCAACCACTCCTGAATTCAGTGTGAATTTCCCAACTCCGATTTCCGTGAAGGAAATAGCGTTAGCAAAACTACGAGTGTATCACAGTTGGCCTAATATTAGGTCGGTAGCATTTGAGGGTCAACAACCGAATAATTCTTTGGTGTTTGCGAGTAAGAATAAACCCGATGGAACTCCAGACTAGAACGTTGTTTCGCTACCATCTGGGTCCTACCAAATCGAACAAATCAATAATGAATTACAACGCAGAATAAAATCTATTACTGGAAGATAATCCAAAATCGCTATAACATTCATGAGCCTACATTATCATCTGCCATTTAGATAATATCACCCGGATATGTCGTAGATATTTATCGCAGTTCGATAAGGACAATACTGGGATGGCCTGAAATAAAACCTCCACCTGAGCCACAAAAATCTGATTATGTCACGGATAAACAATCATACCATGAAATTACTACATCATATCGAGAACACCTCAGTGATATAAAAATGTCATCACCGCCGGGTAGTTATTTTAATTTTATTGATCGTTATTCCGCCTTTTGGCGATTTAAGGTTGGACAGACTCCAGAATCAATTACATATATAAATATATATCATAACATAATTATTGAGTACTTTAGAGAAATCAATCAAAAACACAGTCAGCAACTACAACAACTACAACAGGCTTTCAATGAGTCTAATCGGAGTGAAGTCGTTAAATGAATTGAAATATTAAATCAACTTGTATCCGACATGGAATATATCAGCCAGCGAATAATTCAAGCAATAATTAATCAACACGACGACAATATTAATCACTCTAAACGAAATTTCCTAACCGGTTACAATATAACAGAAGCCGAACTACCGAATTTCAAGTTTGTTGGGTATAACGCAAACGAACTAAAAAAAATCTGTTAATGATTTTATCAATGAAAAATTTACTACAATAGTCACAGCATGGAGACAGCAAAATAAGGGTCCAACTATCCTCAACCATAATAACGACCCAGATGGTGGTGGTAGGCATATCGCTCCGTTCAACGTCAATATATTTTCGGTGATTGCATTGAATTTAGTATGTGATGTTATTGAAGGAAGCTATCAAATAAATCTCGAGCGAACTAATCAAGCTCAGCAGGGATATATTTTATATTATTTTGCACCAACAGCTCCACCCGGATTTCTAATAATTTAGGATCCAACTAATCCAGTCTATATGCGATGTCCTAATGATTCGTTAACAAGAATTAATTTCAAACTCACTGACCAATCCAATAATCTAATTGATTTACGAGGTGAGGTTTTACAAATTAGTTTATTTGGAAAATCATAAAAGGATTTTCATCTTAAATGATTTTCATCGTAAAAAAAGATTATTAACCCATAGCAGCAGAGGGGGTGAGTGACAACGAAGTTGGCGTCCTTTTTTACGATTTCGAGAAAGCATTAGTTAGCCAAATGGACACTTTTTTTTTACAATTTTGGAGGAAGCCTCGGTTTGCTGAATGGACGCCTATAAAATTTAGTCCGTTCGCCCCTCTGCTGCTCAAGGTAATTTAAAATAACTCAAAATAATACAACTTAATATTCTAACAGCCCAACTTCTACTAAATAGTTTGCTTCAAAACCTAATTTATATACCTGCTTTACGTAAACAAGGAAGGGGTCGCATGATCTTCTAGAATCTTTAGAACAAATTTACGTTAAAAAAATCTCGTACACACCGTATGACCCAGATGAGAATCAGTTATTTTTACTCTCAAGAACTGAAAATAGAAAGATGTTTATAACAAAACTCCATAAAGTCCTTGGAATCAACCAATCATTTTAATAGCTTGTTTACAACTCTGGAGCCAGGTCAGAAATGAAGTCAACATCTTGTGTTTACAGGTCATCCCGCTTTTCAAAACAAATATCTCCCAATGAATGAAACTTTAACTTAAAATGTCAAATTTGAATCTGACAAACAAACAATTAAAAAAAATAAATGACTTAAATCAAATATACGCAAAAGTATTTTAGTGGCATCAGTTGAAAGATATTTGCGAATAGAACTGATGCGTTTCAACTCAAGGTATTCAGTATTGCATATGTTTATGACATGTTGGTGCGATGTGAGAGTACTGTCTAGAGTAACACCTAGGTTACATACTGACTGTGAATTTAATGTTGGTGTTGCTGATACTTATTGTTTCATCTGCATCTTGTTAATGTCACCCATGATTTAACATCAAACATGCACCTCTACATCTTGGATGGTAGCATCAACTTCAGTTGGGGGGCTAGATTTATACATTTGGGTGTCATTAGCGTACGATTGGTGAGACACTGGATGATTATCTGTGATACTTGAGAGCGGCTGAGTGTATAGAATGAAGAGAACAAGTCCAAAAACAGACCCCAGTGAAACACCACAACATAGATCAACTGGGCTGGAGTGTATTCCATTTGCGGACACAATTGGCGTCCTGTTGACCAATTAGGACTTCAACCACAGTAAGGCTGTATCCTGAATGTCAAATACATGCTGGAGTTTTTATGTAATATATCATGGTTTATTGTATCAAATGCTGCAGACAAATCAAGGACGGGGAGGACTCTAATTTTTGCACTAGCCAAAAGCAGTCAGAAGGTCATTAACTACGTTTAGAAGAGTAGTTTCAGTACTCTGGCAAGGGTGATATTCATACTGTACATCGATACAAAGACAGTTTGAATTCAGATGAGATACAAGTCGAGTTAGAACAATTTTGTCCAAGATTTTTTATGGGTGATTAGAAACTGGGCGGTAGTTCTTAAAACCGTTATGGTCGAGCAGAGCTTTGCAATTTTGAAAAATGATATGAATTGCCCGGATGAGAAAAAAAGACAGTAATAACATCAGTTAGTGAGGGCGATAATTGGGTCAAGTTCACATACTTTGGTGCACTCTTCATCACGATTGTACGTACTAAATCCATAGAGACAGGTGAAATTCTGTATCACAACTGTGTTGTGATGACGAGTCAGTTGCAATTGTGTTGTCAAGCTTATCTCTAATGGTCTGTACTTTGTCACGAAAGCTATTTGCAAATAGGTCAGAAGCGCTACTAAGTCTAATTTTAAAATCATGTATTTTATTTGCAGTAGTGTCCAGATGAAAACAACGAATAAACCAACCGAGTAGCATCATGTGTCAATATATGACAATGAATAACCAACCGAAACAGATAAGAATCACTTGTATGACTATAAAGGAAACGGGTCCAGAGTATATGTAACCAGCCTCATGATTATCCGGCTGCAAGTTTTGAGACTTCCCTATCCAAGCGAATTTCGGCCTAATCAGCTTTTTTGCCCCCAGAATAGGCCTAATCACACGTTAGGTAATTAGTAGTATTAGAACATGAAACGTTGACCTCTCAGTTTCAAGGTCAATTTTAATCACTATCTCTAACCGTATTTTGATGACTTAGTCTGGGAAGGTGGCACAGAAACGTGTAATACATTTCATTCTAAACTGATATATCAACAGAAATTACCTACTCGTATTATCACCAAAAATTTGGGACCTTGCTATACCTAAAATAAATACTCGTATTACCAACAAACCTTTGGTACATTGTTATACCTTAACAAATACTCGTATTACCACCAAACCTTTGGGACCTTGTTATACCTTTAAAAATACTTGTATTATCACCAAACCATTGGGATGTTGTTATACCTAAAATACATACTCGTATACCTTAAATACATACTCGTATTACCACCAAACCTTTGGTACATTGTTATACCTAAAAAAATACTCGTATTACCACCAAACCTTTGGTACATTGTTATACCTTAAAAAATACTTGTATTACCACCAAACCGTTGGGATGTTGTTATACCTTAAATACATACTCGTATACCTTAAATACATACTTGTATTACCACCAAACCTTTGGTACATTGTTATACCTTAAAAAATACTCGTATTACCACCAAACCTTTGGCACATTGTTATACCTTAAAAAATACTCGTATTACCACCAAACCTTTGGCACATTGTTATACCTTAAAAAATACTTGTATTACCACCAAACCGTTGGGATGTTGTTATACCTTAAATACATACTCGTATACCTTAAATACATACTCGTATACCTTAAATATATACTCGTATTGCCACCAAACCTTTGGGACCTTGTTATACCTTTAAAAATACTTGTATTATCACCAAACCATTGGGATGTTGTTATACCTAAAATACATACTCGTATTACCCAAAATACATACTCGTATTAGTACCAAACCATTGGGATGTTGCTGTACCTAACATACTCGTATTACCATTAAAACTTTAGGGATGTTGCTACCTAAAATACATACTCGTATTACCACCAAACCTTTATGAATGTTGATATAACTAAATTGTAAAAAATACCCCCAAACCTTTGTGATCTTGCTACACCTACAATGCAGTTGTATAACAGATTGGATGAGGTAACCAGTTTTTAGATTTTTTAAAAGGATGTGGTCCTGTGATGATGTTCCAGTTAAGACCACTTCGACTTTATTAAATGGTAATGTTAATATCAAACATTTATGACTTTGTATTGTAAGGACTGTACTAACGTTTGCCTTTGACTTTGTATTGTAAGGACTGTACTAACGTTTGCCTTTGACTTTGTATTGTAAGGACTGTACTAACGTTTGCCTTTGACTTTGTATTGTAAGGACTGTACTAACGTTTGTTTTTGACTTTGTATTGTAAGGACTGTACTAACGTTTGCTTTTGACTTTGTATTGTAAGGACTGTACTAACGTTTGCTTTTGACTTTGTATTGTAAGGACTGTACTAACGTTTGCCTTTGACTTTGTATTGTAAGGACTGTACTAACGTTTGCCTTTGACTTTGTATTGTAAGGACTGTACTAACGTTTGCCTTTGACTTTGTATTGTAAGGACTGTACTAACGTTTGCCTTCGACTTTGTATTGTAAGGACTGTACTAACGTTTGCCTTTGACTTTGTATTGTAAGGACTGTACTAACGTTTGCCTTTGACTTTGTATTGTAAGGACTGTACTAAAATTTGCCTTTGACTTTATATTGTAAGGACTGTACTAACGTTTGCCTTTGACTATGTATTGTAATGATTGTACTTACATTTGCCTTTGACTTGTATTGTAAGAATTATACTAAGTTTTGCCTCTATAATTATTATGCATGCATGTATGTTCAGTAAAAAATGTTAGATTTGTATGGATTTTTCCATATTGTACGAAACTGCGATTACCTGTTGCTGCATCTATAGAAAGAAGTTCCGCATGTTCACAATCACTTTAGAACATCGACTTTGTACATAATTAGATTGCTTACATAATGTTTCAGGGCTTCAGGATGTGTAATTTGTCAAATTATTAAATATTTTGGTACATAAATGAAGAGAATATTATAATTGTCAATGCATGTATTGCGCGGATTGATACAGCTAGCATTGCTGGATGGTGGTTCTCATTGATGACATGACAGAACGATCAATCAACAATTAATAAAAAGTAACAGCTATAAACAACCGATTGTATTTATTGTTCGTTTACTTGTAAGGATTTAGGTTCTGTGCATGTTTTCTTCTTGTACGTGAATTTATGTATTAGTAAGCTGAAAGTCTATAAACTGCACCCAAATTTCGATTGTCACTTAATTTCGCTTTGCAATCCACAAACGTCAATGCCTGATTTCTCCATCGGTTTCAAACATGATTTCAATTATGATGACAGTTAAAATTGCTTCTTAAACAATCTTATTACGTAATCAATACTTTCTCTTATCAGTGTGTAACATGTGTCGTATAGTGTACCAGGTTTACTATACAGTATAGGTGACTCAGAGCATCGAATGGCATCGAATGGCCGCATCATGGCATGCAAGGTAAGTCACTAACAAACAAATTCATGTGGAAAACTAATTAAGGTAATACATGGGTCTGTTTATTGAATACATAAATATATACTTTAGGGTAAACAGTTTTTACACATTTTAAGATCTAGTCATCCTGAGAGAGAGAGAGAGAGAGAGAGAGAGAGAGAGAGAGAGAGAGAGAGAGAGAGAGAGAGAGAGAGAGAGAGAGAGAGAGAGAGAGAGAGAGAGAGAGAGGTCTAAATCAGATATACAAGCCTAAATATGATATATAAATATACTTCCTAAATAAAAATAAAGTAGTCGCAAAGTGATATCACCACTGTGGCGATAAGGTGGTATCGCAGTTTTAATCCACCTTATAGATTTCAGTATCTATTTAAGAAATATATAATAATAAAATTGCTTCTCTTCACATCTATCTGTTCCAGAAAGTGTAAAGGTCTAACGTTGTTTAGTTGGACACTTATTTGCATTCACATTTCATTAGATATTAATATTGCGAAGTTTTGGTGTTCCAACTGTAATTCTCAATGCATTAGATGCTTGAATATTAATTAATTAGTTCAACACTGATGACTTAAACGACTGGAACCAATCACAAAACTAGATGATGATATTAGCTATTCTAGATGATGATATTAGCTATTGTAGATGATGATATTAGCTATTCTAGATGATGATATTAGCTATTCTAGATGATGATATTAGCTATTGTAGATGATGAAATTAGCTATTCTAGATGATGATATTAGCTATTCTAGATGATGATATAAGCTATTCTAGATGATGATTTTAGCTATTTTAGATGATGATATTAGCTATTCTAGATGATGATATTAGCGTAAAGCAGTCGAGTGAATAACCACCGTTTATAACATTTCATAGTACCACTTCAACTTTAGTGACGCAGATAATGTGCAAGTTTAACAAGGTAATATGCAAGAAAGGTTTTGTCATTGTTGCTTTTCTTTATTTATCCATATGTATTTCGAAGTTTTCAGATGCATGGAGAAGAGTCTCTCAACTAAGGTACGCTATTTTTATAACATACAATACCATTTGGTACCCCTTTCTTGTTTTATTGTTCCCATGGTTGCAAAAGACGTTACAGGGATGCTAGGCTGCTAACGAAATCTTTCTTCATTACAGTCGCAAACATGTTTATATCACTAGTAATAACAATCGCAGCTCAAATTGTTTTGTTTTCAAAAGACAAATCCCTGGAGATAATGTGGACAGCCATAATTACCGACACGCAATACGACTGAATTTGTGCAGCATTAGGGATTCACAAGAACGAATTGTAAGCTTTCAAACATGCGTGACTATTGTCAAAACGATACTAATTTTCAATTACCCTACGTGATGTCTACTTCTGGTGCATTCTATAAAACATCTTTTGTTGTTAGCTTCCGATAACAGACCGATGGGGAGGTCAAAGGTTAATTGGATGAATCTACTTATTGCATCCACTCAGGTCAATCATACAACATCTGATTATTGGTTTGAAGATTTAGTGTATGCCAATATTGAGTAATTTTATTCATTTGTCTCAAGGTCAAACTTAGGAACCAGATGTGCAAGCAATAGCACCCTTTAATATTACCACAAGTAAGCAAACCTAATTTCCAAAGGGAAAATCGATACTAATTACACAATAAAATTATATTTTAAATGCGCTAATAAGGTGTAAATAAATTAACGTAAAAATTTCGATAAAGTTAATGAATATTTTATTAAGTCTCAAAAGTTAAATATAACGGTATATTCTTTTTGTCTGCGATATTGCCGTGCACTAAAGTGCTCATTGACGTTATGTGCTCGCTCACACCAAGGATATGTTAGTGCCCAGAATGTTGGACACATGGGAGAAGATGAAGAGGTTCTAAATAAAGTTGATTACATGGCAGAACTATTAATTCTGACATTCTTCCATTGGAAATGAATGCATAATTGCAGCCCCTCTCCTAATCCCCCACTTCCTGGAGAGTTCATTCAGTTAAATTACCACCAGTTAACCGTCCATAAAACCCCATTCAATCTAATAAATAGTCATATAGGTTTAGCGCTGCTAATGTACACTCTACTACAGTATTGGCCTTAGTTAGGTAAAACTATTAACTCCTTTCAGGAACTGCTTTGGGCTATTTCTAAATCAAAATCACAACGCCATCTTCGAACGGTAATCACATCATTAATGTTGACGTCTCAAAACGTTTTGCTCGAGATACCACAAGAGGAGCGATATTTCGTTATTCTGAGAAAGAGATCAAAGTGGACTCAAGAGGTAAATCAGGTCAAATGATAGGACATCATACAGCATAATAGTACAGTGACGACTCAACGAAATCTACAATATTAAGAGAGAGAGAGAGAGAGAGAGAGAGAGAGAGAGAGAGAGAGAGAGAGAGAGTCAATAATAAATATCCACACACCTCTGTTGAATGCTATCTCCTAGAACGTTTTATTTTTGGAATTAAATGTGACGATTATAGAAATCATTTCGTCATATTATATTCAATAAATAACATAAGGGCTAAGGAAAGACGGACATTTGAATAGTTCTGATAAAATATATCTTTTCTTATTGATGATTAGCACAGAACTGGCAAACGTATTTTGTGTCAAACTTTGCAAGCAAGATTTGCCCCTGGGTGGAGGTTAAACCCGGGCTATATGAAACTTTCATAGCACAAACCTACATTCGTCGATTATAAGCAAGAATTTAAGCAGCAGGGAGGGCGAATCGAAGAACCTTTTATAGAGGCGTCCATTTCACTAACCATGGCTTCCTCCAAAATCGTAAAAAATGCGTCTATTTAGCAAATCAAGGCTTCCTCCAAGATCGTAAAAAAAAGTTTCTTTTGGGGACGCAAGGTCGTTGTCGCACCCTCCCTGCTGCTATGGGGGTAAAAATCATTTTTTTTACGATGAAAATCCTTTTAGGATTTCAACCGAATATTTTATCAAGTTCGACACGATATCTTGATCTCAGGTCATGCAAATTTATCGTTACAAATTCATGTGGGATTGACTGAGCGTGACTAAAGAAATTTCTAAAGAGATTATAATCCATATCACCGCCGTACCAAGTTTGCCAAATATTTCGTAGCGTATGTGTGTCAACTCCGTTGAATACAGCAAGAATATTGCAGTTATCTCTGATCCCTTTTGGTATTTGAGGTATCGTTGAGTGACATATATCACGTCAGTGCTTTTATGCCTACCTCTGGAAAATATCCTAGCGGTATTCTTTTGATTGTCTAACATGACATCATCATATACGACTAAATTGTAAATACTTCCATTAATATCATCAATACTCGGTGCATCCTCGATATCGGTTACAAACTCAATAATATCTTCATCGATATCCTTTTTTGCTTTCTCGTTCAAATCCTTTAACACCTCGTAACATTGCTGATCGTCTACTCTCGGGGCTACTAAATACAACTTATCCCATTTCATCCATCTCGTTATCAAATTTAGTAGCAGTTGTGTCTTGCCAATTACAGATGGTCCGATTATAATCATGCGAATATAATTCGGTAGCGCTTCATGATGCTTAACTGGTTCTCGTGTTGTTGTCGCCGAAAAATCAATTACATTCATGTTATTATAAATAAATTATGGATCTATATTATGTGAAATGTAGGACGCGTACTAGCACAAAGGACTTGACGATTATAACTAAAAAAAACAGATCAGCACTTGCTGGTAAGTGTGTACAATGTGGTACCAAAACATTTAGATTTGTTTCTATGAAATCAGCAGATAATTTTAAAAAAAACGAGGAGGTGATATTGCAGCCAAGCTAATAAAATTACCAGGAACACCATGGGGAAGTATCCAGGAGAAATACACCTTCTAGGATATAGTCATTGTGGACCCGGAACCAGACTCGATATCCGACTCGATGATCTAAACCAACCCCGACCTGTTGAATATCCAATAAACGCTATTGATAAGGCGTGTCATGCTCATGATGTTGCTTATAAAAGCAGCATTCTGCAACACAGTCATATCGCAGATGTGAAATTAATTCATGTGTTGAATTCTATAACTGATAAATCTTTCAAAGAAAAATTGGCTTCATGGTTGATAAAATAGGCGATGAAAAGTAAATTGATGTTGGGTGCTGGTAATTAATAAAATCCTGGAATCTATTTGTTATTCTCCAAGAGGAGGTAAAGCAGCAATCAGTAAACTCGCTAGTGCCGCAAAGGTGAAAAATACCACTGCAGCGGATTGGTTATCCAAACAGGCGATATGGCAAATTTATATACCACCACGTAAACAAATTAACTACTCGCATTTTGATGTCAGCGCACCTAATGAAGTTCATCAGGCTGATATATTATTTCTGCCGCATGATGGTTGTTACAAGTATGCGCTAACCGTAGTTGATGTTGCGAGTCGATACAAACAAACAGAACCGCTAAAGACAAAATCATCAACTGAAGTGGCTTCCGCGTTTGAAAGGATTTATCGAAGGGGTCCTCTGCACTAGCCAAATCTATTACAAGTTGATCCTGGCAAGGAATTTCAGGGTGCAGTGTTATCAACAATGAAGCATCATAATGTCACCATCAGACGAGGACATACTGCATTACATCGCGATCAGGCAATTGTTGAACGATTTAATCGGACACATGCTGAGCGGTTATTTGGATATTAATACGCGAAGGAATTTATTCAGGATAAACGATCTCGTGAATGATGCTGAGCGGTTATTTGGATATCAATACGCGAAGGAATTTATTCAGGATAAACGATCTCGTGAATGGATCAAGAGATAACTAGGCATAATTACCGTGCTACATACTGAGATTACTCGAACAATTAATATGAAACCTAACAACGCGATTTAAAAAAAGTATATACCCGTTGTGTTAGTAAGCTGACAGTCTATAAACTGCACCCAAAGTTGATTTATTCTTCGTACTCTGGACACCGCGAGATAAACTAAATTCGACCACTCGATGTGATTATCTATGATCCAAACAATTATATCGGATATAGTCAGCCCTTGCGAAGTATGTATCGTTGCTGCGTATCCTAACTTCCATGGGATTTATCAGCGCGCAATGCATCTTCGACGACATTGATATCAACTAACACAATATCATTTAACACAAATTCTGCTTCTCACTTTGCCCAGGAATAGCAACTTCGATATTTTGTCTTCGTGTATCCTTGGGTCTATAACACAATGGCACTGGAAGTGTTGCACATTTTTCTTTATGCGTGTTAAATAACTTCATCTGAAGTGTATCTCAAACTACTTTTCTACTTGCCACTATCAAATCATTTGGTCTCCACGCTTCCCAGAAATCATTTAATGGAGCTTCCGAAATTATTTCACGCGCTATTTCACATTGGATTCTATCAGGATGTAATCTGATTAGTTTCTTGAACTCGCTTAATTGATTATCAAGTGCTCTATGATCGGTATTAATTTCTTCATAATAGTCTACAAAATTCTTTAGCCAATTATGTGAAGACAAACCGACAAATGGTGGTAGTTGACCATGATCGCCACACATTATCATTTTTGTATTCGCTAGCAATAGCCTATCAAGAAACGTTTGTAATACATCTAACGTCACCGTGCATATCTCATCCCAAGTAATGATTTCAGGAATATATTTTTCGCCAATTAGATCAGAAGTCCATTCGTCACCTTTCCATCGAAAGAAACTATGATAAGTGTAAGCATTGATTCCTCGTTGTTTCATCTCTTGCAAGTCTGTGTGTTGGTGTTAGAACAATCATGTTTGATTTCCCTCCAAATAATTAAATCGCACGAGTCGTCTTCCCTGACCCATCACAGCAGTTTAAGTAACTGGTTTTATATCTACATATCGGATCGGAACACGACGGTGCATTAGATAGTTCTGATATCTGATTATATTTCAAGTAATTGTTTCAATCGTAACATCTGCTGATTTGGAGTAATCACGCAGCATTTCTTTCTTAATTCTCCATGATCCCCAACTCTCGTCTGAACTAGTGAATTCAGTCACTGCTTCGCTATATTTTACGTCTATATAAAATGAATCAGTGGCTACTCTAACTGCGGATTTAGGAAATCTATCATCGAAAGTAAATTAATAGAAGCATAAGCCAGCAAATACGACCTTAGATGAGCGTATTGAAGATTTTCTCCATCTGTGTAAGTAACTATTGCACCTAATTTGGTTCCATCGGACAAGAAAGCGTCTTTACGATCAACGTATATACCCCTAGATGTTACATCTGCGATTATAAAATCGTATTCTGCGTCATCTATAATCAACCGCGAAGAATATCGTTTATGGTCGTATTTTCTACCTTGTGTGAATTTACCAATTATTCTTCTATCGAAATCTTTTGCGTATTTATTTCGAACTTCAAAGATTTCTTTTGACCATTTGACGATATATTCTTCGTCGAGATCAGGGAACCGTTTTTTGTTTTCACTGATTATACTATCTAGACTGTCGGGTTGTGGTAACCAGACTTCAGTCTGCGCTTGATATGATATAATTGCTTCACTGACAATCAGCGATATCAGCATTTTAGAATCAATCATATACCGTAATAACACTATTGGCATCCAGTGATTTTCAGAGATGTGTCTACCAAACCAAGCATAACAACACGGATGAAGTCCTTTAGCCAATTCAAATGATACCACACGAGCGAATCCGGTTAAATCAAAATCGGGCAGTGGTCCATTAATCGCAACACGGGTCATCTAATGTGTGGGATGTCCAAATATTTTAAAGTACTCAGAGCACTCTCTGTACCCGAGAAAACTCCCTGGATAACACGCAATCATATCAACCGAAATAATACTTTTAGGGTCGTATTTTGCATTCCATAATCCACTCGATGCAGCTTGACTCGATATCTGAGAGAAATTCTGCGCGTGTTGGTTTCCATAGATTTCTCTTTCTCGTGAAATGAGATGCAACTGATGCAACTGATGGAATTGTAAAACAGTTTGTTAGTAATTGTTCGTCGTAATCCGTTGAAAAACCACTAGCTAGTTTTTTCATCTCGTTGTGGAGCGCTTCAGTACGGTATAATTCGCCATTGGGTCTTACAAATTGATCGAATTTACCCTCTTCGTCTTCAAAACTGTGAAGTAACCACACTGACACAGGGTCTTTTTTTTACTTCACTCGTAAATAAAATCAATTTATCGAGTAATATTTTATGGTTCTATCAGGCGGAAATATCGTTACCTCAAGTGTACCTCAGGTGTCCATGCATGTTCGTTATGGTCCATAATTTTGATTTATATTTTGATTCGTGTAATACCTGTCCTGTTATCGTCATTACGGTCATTGGGAATCTTAATGATGTTTCTAATTTGGTTATATCTTGAATTGTTGCTCCGCTCTCCTTCACTGTTAATCACCATATGTTTATTTTTTGTGTGTCTTAGATCCGTCAATTTGTTTCCACGCAACGCATTTGTAAAATGCTCTATTATTCGTTCTGCTACACAATTTATCCTTGACGAATATTTCATTGGTTTTAATTTTTCAATACTCGGTTTATCATTTATCGGATAGATACCATAAACAACCGCTGTTACAGGATAGGACCTCTCGTAATATGGTTTGTCAATTCCAGTCAGAATTCCTGGTTTGGAATCCTGACTCACAGTGACAGTTCTCTTATTTTTCAGGATGGGTTCAAATTTGTCGCATATAATCCAATTCCCCGTTTCTGAACGGATAATGAATTTCACTCTAAAAAATACTTTTTCTTGTCAAGATGTAAGATTATCACTGCTTCTCTTTCGTTGTTCATGGTAGCATCAACACTACCATCAATTCGAAATGTCGACCAACAGTGAGATGCTCCATCACGCTTGAAATCAATCACGGATTTTACCTATCATCTTTCTATCGCTTATTAGACTCTTTGGTACATCAGTAGAGACTCTATCGAGATTGAATTCATCATTTTTCCAAGGTGTAATTTTCGATAATCTCTCGCACTCGTCCATGCTATAATTAAAACAAGTATTTAAATAAAGGATTTATTATATAATGAATCATTACAAATTGCTTATGATAGGATCAGTAACCGCTTGTAACAAATCATGCAGAAATGAATTCTGTGGATATCATTTGCAAAGTGTACGTCGTGGGAGCATCTTGTATCCGATGTAGGGTAGGTGTTCGTGGTAAATCGTAATTGTGTCAGAGTTGTGGTGGTAAACGATACAGAGAGCTAAAGCGCTATTATGATAAGAAAATCAAAGATTCCATCAGGACTCCATCAAAGATTCCGACTCTGACTTTGTCCATGACTCTGTCCCTGACAAAATCATAAGAACACCTCAAGACTATATTGATATATTCCCAAGTATATGATTAACCAAATAATTAATTAGACAAATATTATAGTATATAAATGAACCAAGAATTTCAACCACATCCCGTGATTACCAATTATGAAGCATCTCGTGACGGTATTGCCAGACACCGCAGACTGAAGAACGCAGTTGGTGTTGTGAATAATCATGGATATTTTAAGTTTGGCGCTGTAAGGAAAACTCATTCTTGTCATCGATTCGTCCACGAGGTGTTTAATGGATTGATCAATAATGGTTTTGTTATTGATCACATAAATGGTATAAAAACTGATAATTCTTTATCGAATCAACAAGCTATTTCACAAAATGAAAACACTAAACGAGGTGGGACTGGGAAACACTCGAAAAATTCGAAACCCATAAAATCATTTAATACAGAAAATAACGAGCAAATAGTATTTTAATCACTGACTGAAGCCGGAAAATATTTCGATATTTGTATACCCTCAGCACAAAAAGTAGCAGAGAATATAACCCGATCGGCATTTTCTAAAAAATTTAAAAACAGAATTCAATTTACATACGTATGTCGGGGAATAACTCGTGTAGGATTGTGCGTGTAGTTTGAAAGAACGATAACTCTTTTGTTGTAGTCGCGTGTATCTCAGTGGGCTAATGAGTTTTATTTTGTGTGGTTTAATGTTTCATCGGGTAGAAGTTTTCTTCATAAGTCAATCTATTGTTGTATTAGTTTCTTAGTTTGAGGAATTTGGATAGTGCCGTTTTGTTACATCTTTTCAGTTTGGGGGGTCAAAGATGCCATCTGGTTGCAGTCAAATTGATATATTGATGATACAGTTCCCCATACACTATGGGAGTGAAGCAACACAACCTGATTGCCCTACATGTACCCAGATTCCTAACACGGAAATATAAACCACAACAATAACAATAACCGAATTGTCGAAAATAACAAAGTGGATGCAAAAATTGGAAAAGATACCACGGCATACACATATATCGTATTCAAAAGCACATACCTGTAGATACGGACACTAGTGTATTGTATACACAGATGGAATTTCGTCCTGGGGCCTATCGTTTGAATCTCGTGACAGGCAATATTGTCGACGGTACCGATTTCGAGGTTTTTCTATATAATTGAGGGGCGCCAGCCTAAAGGTGCTTCGTGTACTCGTCCCGTCACGTCAAATACGTGATGGTGTGATTTTGCATCCCCGGGAAATTAATTAATGGGGGGAGGTGTACAACAACAATGGCGCCCCAAAATAAACAATAGCATGGATGCGAAAGCTCTATGTCATACACTAGGGTCACCCCACAGGATAGTTCAGAATGAACTATCGGCTAAGAGAAACGGTCATAGGGTCAAAGAGAAAAAGAAGAGAGAAATCTCAAAGAGAAAAAATCTCAAAAGAAAAAAAAGAAGAGAGAAAAATATCTCAAAGAGAAAAGAATATCTCGAAGAGAGAAAAATCTCAAAGAAAAAGAACCCTATGAAAGATACAAAGGCCAAATGGACCCAGTGAATGACAATCGCTCAGAAATATATATATATATATATATATATATATATATATATATATATATATATATATATATATATATATATATATATATATATATATATATATATATATTAATTCTGAAAATATCAAATAACCGAAATTTTCAATTTGAAAAATTCAATTGCCAGATAAATTACATTGTGATCAAATTCTTTCTGAATTTGAAGATATTGATGATAGCGCTAGGAATAACAGGTATGTGTTATCAAAATCCTATTCCTTTATAAAGAAAATTCAGCATGCTATTTATGACTCCCTTGCATTCTGTAACGACATCAATAAGTTAGTCGCGTTATTCACTGTTGTCGAAAAAATAAGAAAAGAATTGGGGCAGCAATATGAAATCAAACGCACAATTAATTCGAAAATCAAAACATTAAAAGAGATTATGCGACAAACTGAGAATCCCCCCTTGACTGCCTCAACACAGTTAACACACACCATACATACATGAATAATACAAGGTATGAAACAGACAGGTATGTTGCACTTACTCACATTAAACAGAATTCTATGCGCTTACTCAACTAGAATAAAATTATATAGACGATTTTTTTTTTGCACGGTAATTTAATCAATGGTGACTTTGTCAATGGTTTGTCACTACGCGGAAGTATAACACACAAAAGAATTTCAGGTGACTTTGTCACTACATTGAGATCGTATATATACATATATATATAATGGTGGGGTGAAGCACAGACAACTAAATTAGCACGACAACGAATAGATGCGATTAAGAAATTTATTCCAGTTCGTGATTCCGTTCGAAATGCGCTCGAAAAGAGACAGAGTCTTCAAAGTGATTTTGCGGCGGATACGGAACAGCTATTCAAACCAGTAACCACAGCTACTAAAGACGTCGTATCGACTACTGAAAGAGCCATATGGGGAGATATTCCTGAGGAAGGAAAAAAAAAAAAGAAGCGCCTCTTCTTTCTGTGCTTGAAAAAATAGCAGGGGAAACTGAAAAAAAAACATCAGCGTTGTTAACAAAACCCCCTTCTGATCCAAAAAAAGACCAATGAAAAAATGGTAGAGGACTTACGTGCGAGATTTAATTAGGAGGGGGTTAGCAGCAACTGATAAGAATGATCCAGAAATTCCTGCGCTTGTTGTTGCGACTTATGAAAACACAACAAAAAAAATGTTGAAAACAGAACAACACACGTATATTAAAGATATGAATCACTGGGCTGATGTGTTTTACAAAATCGAAACTAACACAAGTCGAATTGATAAAAGGTAGTACATCATACACTGGATATCTAGAAGCAGTGAGTACAGTGTATAATCAATATGAAGAACTAAAAACAAAAATAAAAAACCCGCAAAGATTGCAAAGAAAAAGACAACAGCCAAAGAAAATATCTTTCTCACCTCAACGACAACTACCACCTGACGATGATGATAAGCAATCATTGTATATACCAACTGATCAAGATGAATCTAATGATGAATTTTTTAGTTATTTACAAAATCAGGAAAGGGATACACAGGGTGCAACTGGTTTTAGTAGTAGTAGTGGGGAGGGTTTTTCTCAGAGTGTAACCCAAAACAGAGTTTCAGGTAGTGGTTTTGTCAATAATGGCGCTATTTGAGAGTGCTAGATACATGATTGATGGAAGAGAAATCGAGTCTATAGAGCGTTAGGTTGATATTGCCACAACAATAGTGGGGTTAGCAAGATACTCTGATGATTATACAAGATCGGCGGGTCCGTCTATGATGTTCTCTAAGGATCTCACTGATCATCCTGAATACATCCCGTATACTAAATTGCTGACACCGCAACATACCGTATCTGATCCACATCCACCTGGTTCTCTTGTACACGAAGCAAGACTAGCTGCTGCCTTTGATATTATAAAAGCGTTAATCCTAATTACAACTTGGGGTTTGCAACACGTGTATCAGTGTTGCAAGGACAGCGTAGACAATTTTCTTGCGCGATTCCACTACATCATATTTTCGGATTTTGCAGAAATGTTAGAAAATTTATCTATGGGGCGAAGCATACAGTAGCACTCGTGAGAAAGGGTAGTGATAATAATGGAATCTGGCATGGTGCTGGTGTTGATGATGGTAAAGTCATTAGAACAAAACTAGCACTGTGGATGCCATCACTCATCGTGGAAGAAAAATTACTATCATTCATGAGTACAGGCGGCAAATCATTGCTAAGTTGGCTAACAGTGACCACAGATATCATGGATTCTAATATTGATGGTACACTTACATGGCACCTGGCATCAAAACAAGGTGTTTCAGCTCCGCGTCATATATTTATTGCGTTACAGGATATGACGCGATTGAATTCACAAACACGCAGTCATATCATATTTGATCAAACTGGGTGTAATGAAGTTTCATTGAAGATAAACTGTCAACAGGAACCAACCGAGGATATACAACTTGATTACGGAACCAACCAAATAGCACGCGTGTATCATCGTTTGTTGTCATATATGGGACGCGATAATAATGTAGATACTGGTCTGCAAATATCACAGTTGGATTTTAGAAAAGGATATCCCATCTATTACTTCTCGCTGGAACATCTTGATTTAACAAGACAATCCGTAGTTGACATATACTTCAAAGCTCGTGTAACCTGTCCTGCTGGTATTGCTAATTACAGAGCAGTTGCTGTCATTCTCAGTGACAAATCAATGCTACTCGAGGGTGTTGGTGGACCAATGAAAGTAGTTGATGCACCAGTGGAAAATATGTAATGTAGCAATTAGATCAATATGTTATTAATAAAATGTCATACAGTGTTGTTAGTGTTACGTTAACTCCTGGTCAGATTAAAACGTTGCAATCAGATAAAAATGTGGAACCACAATATCGCTGAAGCACACTCAGATGTCTGTCGGTCAGAATAAACTGTCATTGACAACTCGTCAGATAAAACACTTCAATGATTTCATCAAAGATAAAAAAGGTGTTCAGATCACTCTCTCTGCGGCCGCGAACAAATACATGATAAAATTAGGTGGTGCATTCCCACTTCTCGCTGCGATTCCAGCATTAATTGCAGCTGGTAAAGCCGCAGCGTTAGGAGCTGCTGGAGCTCTTGGTGCAAAAGCAGTACACAGCATTGCTCAATCATATGAACCAAAAAAGGGGCAGGGGTACAAAAAAAGGGAAAGATTCTAAGACTACCAGGAACTCCGTATTCATGGTACAGCGGAAACGGCCTGAGACTAGGAACAGTTTACTAACAACAATAGTTATCATGTCAAATTTTGATTTACTCGATGCTGCTAAAATACTGGCTATAAAAAAAAAACTTTAGAGGTGTCTTTATGAAAGATCAATTGCCACAACAAACCAAACAGTGTTGAAACCGGTATTATTAATCTCGATAACAGCACCCGACCTGGAAATCACTGGGTTGCATACGCGATTGATCCACGTGCATTTGTTTATTTCGATTCATATGGGTTAGCGCCGCCTAAAGAATTTACGCCTTATATAAACCACTTAAAAATTCCTATCTGGTATTCTACGATATAAACAGAAAATGAATGACCCACCAATATGCGGAATAGAAGTATTGAATGTCGTCAACGCTATTTCATCATCGGGAAAACTACCACATAAAACTGTACACGAATATACGAGTAATCCCTTTTTAGAGAGATCTTAGAGTATAATGATTAATATTTGGGGAAGATCTCTATCAAGGTTGAAAAAACCCACCGCGGAAATATCTGCAACCGGTGATGTAAAAAAAATAATCGAAGATGAAATATTCGAGATGTTGAACTTAGCAAGTGTTGATCCCAGTGAAATAGTTGTATTTCAAGATCGTCACGGTAAATTGAAAACGAGTAATATTTCCCTTGATGTTATTTTAGTTAAACAACGCGACACAATAGAAAATGCTATCGCGTTGTTTTCCGATCAGGGTAAACTCGAACCGGGCGTCCTCATTTCAACTATTGTGGATGCCCAACAAAAACTACAATCAGAATACAACGATCATATAATTAATTTTGGTCTATTACAACAGAGTATAATTGATAACATCGAAGCACCGATAAATAATTTCTTCGGTATTCCACGTTCGCAACCCGAGTTGCATATCATACACGTAAAAACCGCAATCGATAATTTGGCAAAATTGCGATCCGATTATGACGCTCATGTATCTCAATTCATTACGTTACGCAGAAACTTTAACAGGACCGATGACTCCATTGATAAATTTTTTATGTAAAAAAATTCGAAACCCGATGATGTTAAAATAAATCTCACTGGTATTATCACGGAACTTGATGAAATAACGATTAATCAGCGATTAGGGGTTATTCGCGAAGAGAGATCATTTTCAGATGCAATCGTGGAAATAAGGAGGACTATCACGGCTATTAAAACGATCAACGATGCCATCAAGGATGATCTACCGAGAATGATAGAAAAACTCGAAAAAAATAGAAATCCCTCACGAACAAAAAAATATCATAAATAACGTGTACGCGATTCAATACGGATCATTTACGTGGACACCACAAAATGACATATTAAATATCACCGCGACCATCAAGGGTATTTATCGATTAACACTAGTGACACCAACTCAATTTTTATATTTCATCAACGAGTTCATCTGGGGTCAACAATATGATATCAACGATCATCGACAAGGGAACAATTGAACAATTCACGATAGTATCCACTGATAATAATTTGGCTAGGGTTTCAACATGGTATGTGGAATTTGTAGCGGATTTAAGTAAACAACTAAATTGAAATCTATTACAATAAATAAAATGTCATCATTGGCAACGTCACAGCAGTATCGCTATGATCAGGTCAGAGAATTTCAAACTAAACTCAAAACCCTCACTGAGGAGTATGAAGTAAAAATAAAAAAAAATATCGACGAAGAATCACTGCAGTTGATGTTACCGTGTACTCAGTATCAGGTGTAATCACTGGAGCTGGTATTATACTCTCCTCGGTGACAATGATTGCCCCGATAGCTGTTCCAATTTGTATATTAGCGGCGACAACAATCGCGGAAATTATTTCAATAATAACAAAAACAAAAATATCATCATGCAGCCACCGTAAACTGCAAGGTTACGTAGTTAAATTTCATGTTGTGTCAACAGCGTACTCGCAATTATCCTCGATGATATCGTCGTCACTCGATGACACATTAATATCCGATAGTGAGTTCTCAGCGATGATACGTTTTTATGATTCCGCGATGTCAAAATTAGAGCGACAACATGAATATAATAACAATGGCGACATCGCAAGAACTACTTCAACGAATAGCGGAAAATACCACACCGGTGAAAACCAGCATGATCTCAATAACCTCAACCAATCCTGAATTCAGTGTGAATTTCCCTACTGCGGTTTAAGTTAAAGAAATAGCACTAGCAAAACTACGAGTATACCATAGTTGGCCAAATATCAGATCGGTACCATTCGGTGGTCAGTAACCGAATATTTCCCTGGTGTTTGCAAAAGAATAAACCCGATGGTACCCCAGACCGGAACTTTGTTTCGCTACCATCTGGGTCCTACCAAATCGAAAAAATCAATAACGAATTACGTCGCAGAATACAATCCATTACTGGAAAAGAATCGAAAATCGCTATAACAGTTCATGAGCCGACATTATCATCTGCCACTGAGATAAACTCGCCCGGGTATGCCGTAGATATCTATCAGAGCTCTATAAGAACAATACTGGGTTGGCCTGAAATCCCACCTCAACAAGAAACCGTTCATTTACCACCTGAATCGAAAAAAATCTGATTATATTTCTGATAAGGAAGATTATCATATGGGTTTTATAGATTATACTAAAGTATATATCAAATCAGATTTTTTTTGCTTTAGGTATAAGTGGAAACGATCAATGGCTTATACCATTACAAGAAAAAAGTACAAATCGTTTCACAGAAATAAAAAATGAGTTTGAAAAAAAGAAGAATTATTTTAAATATGATCTCGGAGATCAATTTTTCAAGAATGTAGAACGATGTAACAAAATTATCGCAGACATGGAAACACATCATTTAAAAATTATTCAAGAAATATTAGGTCATGATAATCTTAACACAAGAACAGAGTTTGCAACAAAGTATAATATACGCGAAAAAGATATCCCCGATTTTAAGTTTCCAGGATATAATGTCTCAGAGATTAAAAAAATAGATGATGGTTTCAAAATGATTCACGACGCATGGACAAAAATACCACAACCGCAAACAACAACAAACCTCAAGCATAATAATGACCCAGACGGAGGCGGGCGACATATCGCTCCTCAAAACGTCAATATATCCTCGGTGATTGCATTGAATTTAGTATGTGATGTTATCGAAGGAAGTTATCAAATACATCTCGAAAGATCGCATCAAGCGCAGCAGGGATATATTTTATATTTATTTGCACCAACAGCTCCACACGGATTTTTAATAATTGAGTCCCCATTAATCCAGTCTATATGCGATGTCATAATGATTCGTTAACGAGAATTAATTTTAAACTCACTGACCAGTCAAATAATCTAATTGATTTACAAGGCGAGGTTTTACAAATTAGTCTGTTTGTGAAATCGTAAAGAGGAAAGGATTTTCGTGGGTCGATGGTTCTTAATTAATACCATTAATACTTGCCTAATGTCACATATGAGCCCATAATTCATTTTTTACCCATCCCGTTATATCCCAGATCCGTGTGGTTTAACAATGAACTTTGCATCTAATAAAAAAAACGATTGCATGATTAATCTTTATACTTATTTTCAGGTATTATCCAAGACCGAGAGCCCATTCCGCCCATGAGGCATTGTTAAATGCTGCGGCTGAAATTGTGAGCAGTAAGAATTTCCAATTATTCCGCCGAAACAACAACAGTAACAACAGTAGTCAAAGCAGAAGTCCTGCCAACCATTGCTAGTGTCACCAGTTTAAATCTCAACCAGACTAGTCCGGGTGGGCTGCCTCAGTAATCTTCGAAAATTTGATCCGCTCCAATTTCCACAGCCTGAGATACAAAGGTGTTTTATGTACCGTGATAGCCAAAACAGACCCGAATCGATATTAAATTGGTCACAAGGAACATAACAATCTCATCAGTCACAGCATACGACTATAAAATAAATATAAATCTATATTAGTCATATTCTTTAAGCATGTGCATCTCCAAACTCAACTACAACAAGTACAGTTACCACCATGACAACAACCATATTGTCACGCTGTAAGGAGTAATAACCAGATTTCAACATGTATATGCTAGACCCTGAGGCTTTAATTCTGTGTTATAAATGTTACGAAGGTTCAACCCTGCGAACAACGAAGTGGCGAAGCCAGTTACGTAACATGGCCATAGGAACACGTGAATGACCCCTTTCTGGCAAGACGTGATTCACAGGCAAGTGACATTAATATCCTTTTGATCAAAGGAACATCAAGTGGGGCTCATAATTCCACCCTTGAGAGATTGCCAGGGTAGGGACACTGTCTGCTAATTATGTAGACCTTGGGTGAATCGACATCAACTCAGAGTTGAGCAACGCTCACCAACCGTTGGAATCGCAAGCTTAAATCAAGTATCTTGAGACCTAAACGTCCGTAGTTGCAAAACGATATTGCAGGAAGTTATAAGCTACTCCTAAGTCATTCGAAATTGGCGGGAAACTTTATTATTCTGGGCATTACAAAGGAGCTTCGAACAGGTCAGTGACTTATTTGCTCGATTGTTGTAATTTATTACGGCACAGTAATTGTAATTTAATTATGTGCAGAATGTCTACTCTATTACTAGAATCGTTAGTACGTAGAATTACCATTTGTAGTGTTTGATTCATTTGTAGTGTTTGATTCATTTGTAGTGTTTGATTCATTTGTAGTGTTTTGATCTACATGCATATTTGGAGATATGAGCAATGTTTCTGTAAAGAATTAATATTGTAATTCGCTATTTGGTTAATTAAATGTAACATCGTGCAAATATTCATGTGATACTCTAGATTTGCAAATGTTAAATTGAATTATTACTTTGTATAATGGTTGCAGTGTGCAACATTAGCTAATTGGGATTTGACTAGTTGTGTAGACTTTGTAGGAGTATCATGAACCTCTACACATATACCAGAACCAGCTTTTCGTGATCGTTTCTTTATATTGTTTTTGCTTTGAGCTTGTAGCGTCTTTTCAGCGTATGATAGGCTATATATTACGACCAATATAACCGATGGAGGAAGAACCCATGGAACACCCCGGTGAAAACCACCGAATAACGAGAAGCTACAAGCACCTTTCTCACATGCCTACATTGTCGGAGTCCACGACTTGAACCCAAGCTGAAATGGGTAAGATGGCAGTGATCGGTAAAGACGAAAGCTTTTTTGACCGATCGGCGACTAGACCACTCGGGTGCCATACTCGTATTTCATTGATGTATTAGGACATTTTCTCAACGCACATTTAGTCTCTGTTATTTGTACTTCGTTGTGTTTCGTTAGCTGCTGATGTAGCATCATCACACGTAAGTACGTTCTTTCACAGTAGTAAATTAACCTGTATTATAGCAAGCTGCTTAAGTTTCATTTATCAAATGATTGCCACGGAATTGTGTCCAGTTAGTGTGATTGCATTATATATCAACGAGATGTCCTCGTATTTTGTTTCCATATAACATTAATACATCAATTTGGTTTGTTTATGTGGATATTTCACGATACTGAGACTGCTTACATAACCAACGTGTTTTCACAAAGAAAACCGATTAATATACGTTCTCATTTTGTTGATTTGACCAGATGTTATATAAAAATCAGACTGTATTATCACAACACGAGTTTTATCAGGAAGCTTTTGACTTGACAAGATGATTTCCTGAAGAAATAGAAATCCTGTAAGGCAAATTATGTTACAGCTGGCTGTAACTCAAAACCATGTATTAGTTGTTATTTTCTGACACAAAATCAACCGTTTTTAATGGAGCAATATGCATACTGTAGAGGTGTGCGAAATATAAAATTGCATTTGTGTTCTCTGTCTGCAATACGTGAGAGATTTGTTTGATGTTTTGTTATGTATGAATTTAAACGATAATCATTCATGGTGGTAGAGCATGTGTCAGTGATATTTATTTTTAAAAGTAATACGCATTGATTCTTGTTTGTTTATTCGTTTAAGTTACATGTTCGAATTAGTAAGATATCCTCGGTGCACATCATTCTGTTAATTCCATTGATGGACTTCATGCGCACTAGTATGGTGTCGGTCCTGTCGGATCCACTCATCATTTAATTACATTATATATAAGCACATTAATATATTTCTAACCTTTTCTAGAGAGGGGTTTAAACAAGCACGTGTTCAGCTCAAGGAAATCAATGTCATATACGTAACGATATCAAAACTAAAATGGAAGAGAAAATAATCAAGTGATGCTTGACAATCAAATCTCGTTTTTGTTAACTGCTATGGATTTGCTTGTAAAAACATAATTATATTAATTAGAGCAGTTAAGTTGAAAAGGTCAATTTATGAAATTGATTAAATTACTTGTCTTTGATGATACACTATTAGTAGCAAATACTAACCTGCGCAATAATTTAAAAACATTCAGTTATTGTAATAAACGGCATGAAAAGTAAATACAGGCTAAGCTAATAGATTATTGCAGTCGAAGAACAGTAGAATCTAATGCTAATTTATAAAGTAAAGTTTTCAAACTTGGATGAATACAGCTATTTGGAAGTAATGTATTATTAACCTTGACGTTTCCTGTAAGAAAGAAAACAGTCTTTGGCTATTGTATATTTGGGCTTTAAAAAGAACTATATATGTTTTTTTCCATTTAACTCTTTTGGGATTTACTTAAGTTTTCGAAGGATGTACCTGGTACTACTTTTCATGGTGAACATGGACGTCACCATCTTTTCGTCCACCCCACCCCTTGATTTATTTAAAGTCTAGAATTGTATCATTTTATAAATTATAGAAACACACTAGTATACTCATAATTGTAAGGAAAAAAGTAAATGATGAAGTCTTCAGAATCCATTTTTAATAAATACATATATTTCCAACAGTTCGACTATTTCATATTTTGTACTCACAATATTGCAGTGGCAGCTTATATTTCCATCACATATTTCCAACAGTTCGACTATTTCATATTTTGTACTCACTATATTGCAGTGTCAGCTTATATTTCCAACAGTATGGCTGTTAAATCTTTTGTATCTTTAATATTGCAGCGTCAGTTATTATTTCCAATGGTAATACAGTTTAATCTTTTGTACGCAGCATATTACAACGTCAGTTCATATTTCCTATGGTAATACTGTTTAATCTCTTGCACGCAGTATATTACAGCGTCGGTTCATATTTCCAATAGTAATACTGTTTAATCTTTTGTACGCAGTATAATGCAGCGTCATTTCATATTTCCAATAGTAATACTGTTTAATCTTTTGTATGCAGTATAATGCAGCGTCATTTCATACATCCACTAGTATGACTATTATTCTATTATACTCAGTATAATGTCTTATCAGATCTAAATAATAAAATGGCAAATGCTTTCAAGGGACATCTTTGTTATGCTTTATAGATTGTTTTTGCATTTGAAACCTATGTCCCTAAATTTACCTTTAACGGTTAGAGGTTTATTGGCGAATTTCAGATCTTATCAATCGGATATAAAAGATGGAAAGCGAATTATATAAATGAAAGACTGTGCCCAGTTTGTGTTTCAAATGAATATACGACATGTATTATCTTTATAAATGTGCTACCTTCAATGAACAACTTAACTGATATCTTCGAAAATAGTTTGTTTTAAGCTCTAATATATCGAGAAAGGAATTGTTTATTGCTACAATTATTCCTACTCAAAGGAAATGGTGTATGTTTATTGTTCCCGTCAAACAAAATTGTTTCGTTCATTTAAGCACGCTCTATTTTCATATCTCATTATATCAAATAGAGACAAGAAAATAATTAAAGTCTTTGTTCTTTGCGTTTTGAGGCTTTCTCACGAAGTTATTATTTCAATGATACGTTTGGTAAAGTTGAAGGAAAATAAATAAAATAAAGAACATATCGTACCAATATATGAACTGCCAAAAGTGAAATCGGTGCAATACGTTTGTAAATATATTCATAACGAGTTGGAGATTATATACAATTCGTAAGACTGGGCATATTATATTAATTGCAGAAACAAATATACAATTTACAAAGTAATCAGAATAGCTGAAATATATGTGACTTGGAAAATAAAATATGAATGTATAAATCTATTCGCAAAACAAGCAAATGATCAGATGTATCTATCCATAACTTTCGTTTTACCTTCCTTCTGTCCTGAATTAAAATAATTCCCACTGTGTCCTTATCACATGCCCGTCGACTTGTAATAATTAATCTAACATGAAGCTGACCTCTACACTGACGTTGTGTTGGAGTTATCAGTCCATCTTTTCTCAGAGTTCAGCTAAGCCACGGAATTAAGTTACATATTTTATTTACCCATGTTCAGCTTGCTTACTGGATTTAATTACACAGTATCCTAATAGGTGATGTCTTACTTTAGGCCAGATTGGTAAGTAAATTAGAAAAGTTTGCTCTTGTAACACCAAGGGTCTTTGAAAGTTTTTTTCTCAGGAACAGTTTAGAGACCAACGACTATTTACGGCTATATATGTCTCTAGCATCACAGTATTTTTTTTTATAAAAAAAATATTTTGTTTAAATATGATGACGTCAGTAGACTTGCACCATATCAATAATTGCAATCAATAATTCATCTAATTGCATTCTATTCAAGACTACACTTTTGCAGAGCGGTTAAAAGGAAGAAGAAGAAAAAAATTCTCACAATATTGCTGAAATTTTCTTTTTTGTATATTTCTTTTACTTTTGCTGAGGAACATGTATTATTGCTAAAGTAGCGTACAAATGGTACAACATAAATATTCAGTCACATATGTGACTATAACTATAAATCATACAAGACCCACCCCCATCCCCACCCCATTGGCAAAATAAAGCGATTGGATAAAATTACAAAACCTTTTTTTTTTGGAAAACATCTCGTTGATAATTATCATCAATATAAAAGGAATTTTCATTGTTAGCAAAATCAAAATAATAGGTCCGACGCCATATTATAGAGAAGATACATTACAACAACCGTGGTTTTAGCAATATTTAATTATTTAAATAAATAAGTAACCGCTTTGGTTTGCTAAAATTTATCTTTTTATGTATTCGACAACTCTTTCGGAAATAGTGCATTTTATGCGAACGTACAATTCTGATTTATCAAGTATCTGACAGAGTAAATATCTCCAGAGTATATGCATTGGCGTGAACACTCATAAAGAAAGCAAAATCTAAGACATAACATACCTTTCAAAGTATTCCACTTTCTTTTTCTATCCCTTGCTTCAGAACTATTATTAGTGTCCAGAGGTCATTTAAAGTCTCAGTGTAACACATTGCCAACTAAAGGTACTAACCGCACGATGCAGCGGCAAGCTCATTCAATCATCGAACACGTGCCTGTGTTGCTCAACTCACGAATAATTAACTCTGCCTGAATAGTGTAAATGGAGCTGGAATACACTCTACAATTAAGTAAGTAAAATAAATCGGCTAGTAGTGTACAATAATTCCAAGATAAAAGTGAAAATCAAGTCTTATCTAAATACGCCTTTGCTATTTCGGAAATAACCCTGTCTTTTGCAAAGAGTTAAAATATGTCAGTGTCAACGTTCCTTCACGAGCACTAGTGCCAAATTTGCAACAAACAAAAGCTAACGTCACTAATAAGATGACGTATTTCGAGAATCTCCAGAAACAAAATAATTGCGAACAATGCTCCTTCTTTGGAAATATTGTAATCCTTTCCCAATAGATGAATTTCAGTACCAACGAAGACGTTATTTCTCGCAAAATCACGAAACATGATATGATCTAAATTAAAAGAAAATATAGTATTTGTTTCGGGTACGACCTTTTTTTGGCACAGTGAGGCAATATTCATGTGTGACAAAAGAGTATTGCCGTATAATTTATTATTATATGCTATACTAAGTATTTTAGTCGACTATTCAATTATTAGTGCTCACGGAGTTAATAGAAAATGCATAACTCGAAAACCATTAAACAAACTTATGCAGAAACAAACCATTCTAACATTTCTAGGCGCTATTATGATGTTAAAACAATTTCGTTCCCCAAAAATCTGAAATTAATTGCTGGTTAACTATACTGTCAGTATTAAATTAAATGTGACATTTAGTATGCGAATAGATAAAAACACGTCAAATGATCTATCTAGCAGATAACTAGATTGACCTTTCTACATATATATATATATATATATATATATATATATATATATATATATATATATATATATATATATATATATATATATATATATATATATATATATATATATATGCATCTATTTAAGTTATATATTTTACATATTTCATTTGGCGAACCCTCCCCCGTGAAACAATTACGATGAATAAATACTGTTAATGTCAAGCAGAACAATGCACGACGGAATAAATATATCGTGAAAAGTATTTATGATGTAGGGTAAGGCCAGAAGGAAACAAACGGATGAATAATGGGTTGGAACGAAGATCCATCAATGTACATGGAGGATTCTATTTTGAGATATTGTGTACATACCTTTCGCTTCTTCGCTACAGATACGTCTTCTTATCAACGATTATCTGTGATAAATAAAGATACGTTTTGACACATCAGGTTCTTGCCGTTTCAGTCGGCCCATACTGAACATGTCATGTAGCTCTCCATGGTTTGCATTATTGGAAAGTAACTTATTCCCGGCAACGAAGTGAATTGTTTACGGATACCAATTTCTATTGGGGTACTGAATGTATTATCTAATATATCCAATGTTTCAATATGCTACATAATTTAGTTTTGTAGTTTTGATTTAGAAGAGGGTATTATTTAATTTAACTTGTCATTGCAGAAATCATCATCATCATCAACCCTCTCTGCGCCGTCTGGTGCTTGAGGCGATAGCAAGAGAGCACCATTTTGGTCTATCGGCTGCTGTTGCGGGAGCGGTCTGCAGTGTGAGGCCTTTACACAATCAAGTGTTATAACTTACTGCGGTAAAACATGAAGTTAATAGCAACAGCATATTGGCCTCGGCCTCGTTGTCCTAAACAAAGTAGCACTAGTAGATTTTAACCATTACCGTACGGTACCGACCCTCGACAACGTCCTTCCGGTACGGCCGTACCTGCAATATATTAACGGCTTAATGACGTATCTGACCGTACCGGATTACTTAAATCACTGACTGAATTTCGCATAAGTTTGATGTTTGATGAAACAAAGTTTATTTACGAAATTTTGACTTAGTAGATAATTAATTAAAACGAATAATTGAATCAAAGAAAGATCAATTTAATTAAGCCATCTTTCATTCTCAAGCGACATGATCTTTATAGGAAAACTAGTTTTCAAACCAATTTTACTTCAAAGTTAAACAAGTACAATGTTAAGAAGCGGTATATACTTTTAGTTATCTTCGTAATACCCATTCACTGTAAAAAGTCGTCAACATGTATCACATTTTTTCTTCGGTTACGAAATCAAAGGATTGGTGTAATGTAAATGCACAAATTATTCGTAATAGAGTTAAGTAATCGATGCCACTACTGTTAAAAACATTTTATTCTTAAATGTAACTACAACAACTACTACTACTGATACGTCTACGTCTACTACTACTACTACTACTACTACTACTACTACTACTACTACTACTAATACTACTACTACTACTACTACAACTGCTGTAATAATAATACTACTGCCACTTTACTACCACTTTTATTGTTACTACTAAGACTACTACTACTGCTGCTATCAGATGATAAATCAATCACCGTACGAAAAAGGTTATGAACTGAATCCAACTTCACCGTCAGTTTATCTTTGAACATGCTTTAGATTAACATAGGATGCATTAGGATGTGTACGTAAGTAAGTATGTATGTATGTATGTATGTATGTATGTATGTATGTATGTATGTATGTATGTATGTATGTATGTATGTATGTATGTATGTATGTATGTATGTATGTATGTACGTACGTACGTACGTACGCACGCACGCACGCACGCACGCACGCACGCACGCACGTACGTACGTACGTACGTACGTACGTATGTATGTATGTATTATGCTTGTTGTGGCTGACATTGCTTGGTTGTGCGTCATCTCGAGTTTGGAAGTGATATCAGCTGATTTAAAAAGACAAGGGCGTCCTGAGAAGTTTAATAACAAGACTCTGCCAAAAAAACACTCTTAATAAACAAACAAACACAATTCCTATTTTTATATTTACATTTCAAGCACAATTAGATGGCCTGATTAGTTTTCAGGACTTTATAGGGTTTCTAGAGTTTTATATATTTGTGAACTTTCTGGACTTTGATCAAATATAGCACGACTAAACAGAAACTACTTGATGAATCGCCAATGCTGCTTACATTACGTGACAGCTTCAGATCATTTAAAATTGTACATAGTGATCACGGGCCCTGGGGTAAGAAACACCTGGGACTCTCCTAGTTCATGTTGAAACAAAAATTACCTTTTATAAAAATATAAAGAGTTGTTCGGTCCAGCCCTTAAAGGCCTGGTCCAGGCCACCCATGTCGGTCCTGAAATCGATCGCCCTAGAGAAATCCCGAAGAGATTGCTAGGAGATTTGCTAATTGCGGACCTAAAATGTATAGGTACCGAGATATGAAAGGATACATTCATACCAAATGCAAACTTGGGTTGTACGTTTATCAGATCATAAAATCCCAGCCGACCCTTGGATAATGTAGACGAGAAGCGAATACGACTTCAGACAATATGATCCATTCAGTAAAGAGCGAAGAACTGAAACTGGGAAAGATCAACCAACTTAAATTTTGTAAAGGAGAGTGCGATGTTTGGCGATGCGACTAGAGTGATGTGATTCTGTACCCTGCGATATTTGTGATGCAGTACGTCCATCTGTGTATGGACAATGTTGTATACTGAGCACAGGAGAGAACATTTCCAGATAGATTTGCCTTCATCCTCAGTCTCTTGACCTAGTGTGGTCGTTGAGGTACTGTGCTGCTGAACATCTGACCAGTTCACTCCACTTTCCACGATCATGTGCCAATGCTTATATCTCCGCAAAACTTTTCCTGGTCCATTCTGTGATATTGTCAGTCCACTGTTGTCTCTGTATACCTCTCCCTTTGCCATCTTGGACGCTGCCCTGCAGTACTGTTGTGGATAGACTGTTGGCTCTAGTTACATGGCTATACCATTTCAGTTTTCTCTTTTGGTGAGGAGGTCTCTATAATGGCCTACTTTGTGCTTGATGGTGTTTCACACTTCTACATTTTTGATGTGGTCCATGTAAAAGATACCAAGAATGGTTCTTTAGCATCTCATTAAAAGTACCTAGATTCTTCATTGAAATTATGTTGTCAGGATCTAGAACGCACATGAATGTAAAACGTTTGAGATGATTAATGCTAACAATAGTCTGGTTTTAGTTTTCAGACAGATACTCTTGTCTCTCCAGATGGGCTTAGCTTTAACATAGCTGCCATTGTTTGTGCTGCTCGTGACAAATTGTCTGCTCTTATCCCTCTTCGGTGTTTACGGAACCAATATATCTGAATTGGCTCACTGTTTCCAGTTCCTGTCCTCTGACTTTAATCTTGGCTGAGATTTTTATTATACCACTTTTCGCCTTATGTCCCCGAAATATTGACCCTGTGCGCCCCTTGGGCATCTTTTCTTCTTCTTCAGGAACAAAATATGCCAAGCGAGACTAAATGTATGCATCTTCAAAATTGTTCATTAAGTAAATAATTTATTAATGAATGATTTATTAAGTCGAAAAGGAAAACAATCTTTAGAACAAATGGATATTTATTATAAAAATGCTAATAGACAATACGTGAACACTAGAATTAAATGAGAGACAGATTCGGAATATTTCATGTGCAGCTCATTTCAGGTTAACAAGATATTAAATAGTACAGCAAATACATCAAATGCGTTTGCATAATGAAAACTCGTAAGTGCTTAAATTTTGAATTATAGATGATACCAATTTCTTTCCTATCATTGTTGACATAAACTCAGCTAAGCACACTATGGTGAATTAACAACCGAAAATCATTGATAAAAGCTGCTAAAAACGAATTTCTGCTCACCTTAGTTGTTAAATACCATGCTGAAGATATATTGCCCCTTTAATACTTTGTGTAATTGATAAAGTGGTCTTCATTAGTGTCAACCAGTTAAGATAATTACTTCTTATCTTATTCGGATCTAGTCAAAATAGATTTTTTTTAAATCAGTTGATTTTGAGTGATGAATTTATTTACTATATTAATCCACGCATTTTTATGTCAAAATAAACGCGAACCCGTCATCTTCTTTCCTTTACATATTACTGATTGCATTTACTGTGACACAAACTTAACAAAAACACCGGTATTGTATAATATTATGGCATGCTATGTATGATACGTTATAATAATGAAACAGTATCTATGACATAGGATATAATAATGAAACAGTATCTATGACATAGGATATAATAATGAAACAGTATCTATGACATAGGATATAATAATGAAACAGTATCTATGACATAGGATATAATAATGAAACAGTATCTATGACATAGGATATAATAATGAAACAGTATCTATGACATAGGATATAATAATGAAACAGTATCTATGACATAGGATATAATAATGAAACAGTATCTGTGACATAGGATGAATAGCAATGGAATAATAAACATCAATGGATTATGCTAAAGTTGACATATATTGTAGTCTTATACATATTGCACGAACAACTATTATTGTGAAGCAAGAGCAGTTGATTTGGCAGAGACTTGATTGAAAGAGACAATTATCGATTCTTTATTTGATATAAATATGCTCAGCGTATATACAGAAATGGGGTTTTGTCTCCTTCAATGCAATCTCAACAATACAGATTCACAAGATAAATTAACGCTTGTCCTATAATCCAAAAGCTCTGATGGAATATTGCTTTTGCCTTAAACAATTACTGTTGTATTCTCCTCGATGTCTTTCTTCACGCACACCAACCTCAAGAACTAGCGTATAATGTTATGATGCCTTCTGTTTATCAGTCTGTCCTGTCTTGTGAAGCCTGTATATGCCATATTTTTTCCCACACATTAACCCTCCCTATATCTACTGTTAACAAACTCTAAAACAGCTTGTACTTGGGAAGGGTAAAATCCTGCCAAGTCGAATGTAGGGATCGCAGGAGTAACAAGATGAAAGAAGAATTCCGCGGAATAACTTGACCAATACAACAGGTATATTATTTCTTCAGATACTTTAAGAGCTAACAAATGAGAAATTAGGTCATCTATTTTCAAACGGTGAATCCCACGAAAGTAGTTATTAAGAATTCTTATACAGCTTTCAAGGTCAAAATGCTACAATAACATGTTTACCAAACGAAATGTTTAAAAACAACCATACAATACTAAATAGAATATATATATATATATATATATATATATATATATATATATATATATATATATATATATATATATATATATATATATATATATATATATATATATATATATATATATATATATATAATTAAAGGTAATCGCGATTACCAAATTATGCCGTGGAAATCATCAATGTAGGACTAGTATAATACATTGGCAATTAGTATCAGTGTAGTCTAATTACCCATATTTTAAAACTATAAGAAGAAATTCAAGATCTGGTTACATCGTTTGTGTGGACCGTTTTGACCAGTTTATCTTACGAAATAACTCAATGTGTCAAAGAGAAAAGAAATAGTATAGGTTTATTCTTTGTTCCAGAAATAATGGACAATTCCTATTCATATGATGTAAGCATCGTTTGTCTTTGTTGTAAGAAAACTAATTAAAAACAAAGCTTATGTCATTATCTGACTATTTGTTTTGATGTTTAGTGAATGTAAATTATACCCTTCAGAAACATTAATGCTTTATTGGTAAGTCTCAACGTACATAGATATGAAATCAGTATAAAGTTACATGGTTTGCTTTACGTCTACGTCTACTACTACTACTACTACCATTAATACTACTACTACTACTACTGCTACTACTACTACCATTACTACTACTACTACTGCTACTACTACTACCATTACTACTACTACTACTGCTACTACTACTACAAATAATAATAATAATAATAATAATAATAATAATAATAATAATAATAATAATAATAATAATAATAATTTTAGCTATCCTCATGTGTTGTTTCTAAATGTATAGATTTATGCATGTATCTATATATGTAGATAGGTAGGTAGGTTGGTAGGTTGGTAGGTACTTATGTAAGATGGTGTTTCATTTCTCCGTAGAAGATATTTATATCATTGAAATGTATCAATATAGCAATGGAAATAATTTCTGAATCAGCACCAACACAACGAAATAACAGGACAACAATTCCCTCATCTGTTTACTCGGAAGCTGATATTATCCGGTTTCTTAAATGATCATTAGCAATATATCTGCAATCCTAAATTTCCTCATTTCCAAGTTTATAATAGCTTAAGATCCTGATTTTGTTTTCTATTCCCTAACAAACATAAACTCTAATTTTCATTTTAAGCCCGAAGCATGTATTTGTACGAGTAAAGCTATTGTGCCATACATGGCAGAACCATCTAATTTCGGAATCACTGGTTGATTTAGATGTACTAACATACCTAATGTATTGTAAACTAAATCCAGTTGTGCTTTGTTCTTTAATTTCCTATTTAGGCTACATTATGGCGTTGAAATAAAGTTTATTACAAAGAAGAATAAGAAATGGAATCTCTGGTGCATATAATTTACCTCAGTGGGAAAGCAAGACGATAAATACGTCTACGGAAATGGATGAATGATCTCAATCCCTGATTCAATTACGTATCTGATTTAAATCATTCCCTTGATCCTTACTAAAATCCCATCATTACAATGACATGGTTTTATATGTTATACCAGTAAGGTATTAAGTTAGTAATTTAATTATGTATTACGCATTACGGAATCCTATCATTCGGTATACTGAAGTCAAAATAAAACGACTGCTTAGACAGAGCATTTTATCACTGTAAACAATATAAGCTCATTATGGGTTCTGTCTACATTTTTTCTTCTTCCGCATTTCAATTTAATTTACCAAACCATCAAATGAGAATATCAGCTTTTGACCTCTAGGGAAAAGCATTAAATAGGTTGGATTTTGTAGGGACGAACGGTTCTGTCGTTTCTTTTTAGCTGTACTAAGTAACCATTCGATATAACTATCACACGTTTGGATGCAAAATTGTGTTTTAGAGTATAAAAATTCTAAGGTAAAATTCAGGGTAGAAATTTAAAGAAAACAAGTTTATCGTCGACATTGTGGTCGAAAATTTGTCCCAGTAAAGAAACATGAATCTTGAAATGACAAAACTTGTAGCAAGATTTAACCATCACTTTAAAAGGGCAAATCTTAATCTGGACAATGTTTTAGGCCTTGCATTCGTCAAGCTGGTACAAAAAAAATGAAGACTACTACTACTACTACTACTAATACTACTACTACTACTACTACTACTACTACTACTACTACTACTACTACTACTACTAATAATAATAATAAAACCAGTATAAATCAACCTGACTAAAATTCTATCTCCAAAATATTACATGAATAACTGACATACTGCTACAAAAGGAGTTTTGGTGACTTTAGAATTTTCAGTCTGGTTTTGTCAGTTGCATATCAGATGAATTAAATTTTCTGTTAGGGAGGATTATCGTTAGTATAATTATGTTTCAAATTTCGCGTGTTGATTTCAGAAATTTTAAAGCTCTGATTTGATTGGTGAATCACAAGGTAAATAGATCATGAGCTACAATTGGTTTCCTGATAGGACTGGAGTTCTGATTTTATTCTGATTTTGGTTGTAGTAACATTGCCATTGATCTAAAATACGATACAGCTTCAATCGTTCCGCCGTTAAGTAATTACGTACTTTCTGAAAGACTGACGGGTATAAGATGAAGCTGTGTGCATTTACTAGTACAGTGAAGAGAATGTTGGCTCTATGATACTTGCATATCCTGTTGCTGAAATTGATTTTTATGTAAAACAGCAGACAGCTGATCACAATGACTGCGCCATTGTGTTTAAGGTTTTAGAATTAAATTGAACTTGTCTAAAGTATACCAATTTTTTAATTTAGTGAACATTAATTTTGCTACATAAGACACTTCTAGTATAACTACTGCAACTGCTACCACAACAGCTACTGCTACTACGACAACCACAACCACCACCACTACTACTACCTCCACCACACCACCACTTCTCTTTTTAGCATTAATAATAATAATAATAATAATAATAATAATAATAATAATAATAATAATAATAATAATCATAATAATAATAATAATAATAATAATAATAATAATAATAATAATAATAATAATAATAATAATAATAATAATAATAATAATAATAATAATAATAATTTTGTATGAGTTTAATTTCTTTAATAAAACATGTACCTCATGTCCAGGAAGAAAAAAATAATCATGCAGAGCTAGCAGTCATTTCACAATGCACATCATGATGCAGAGCTAGCAGTCATTTCACAATGCACATCATGATGCAGAGCTAAAGAATAACGAATTCATTTGATTGGGTCACATCGATCAAAGGTGAAAAAATGCAAAGCATTCTTAAATTGCTTGATGACTATTAATGGTTAGCTTGGTACAAAGTGGTTATAATTACGTTCCAAAATTGTGGCATACATTAATAACCCCGTCGAAAACGTCATTTTGTCAGGTCCCTGTGAATGCTACTGAGCAACTAAATTATTTTCCTATTGTCTTATTCTTGTACTTTTTCGCTCGAAAATTTCGTTATTTTTAACAAAGAAAAATTTACCAAGCTTTCAGCACTGCTTATTTGTTCATTTAAAAATATATTTGAAGGCCTTTTGTATTCTTTTAGTAAATTTTAATTACCTTTATTTATAGCGTATATCTGATGGATGTAATTGGAGTTTACGAGCACACATCAATGTCTTGAAATGCGTGTTTCCCAAATGACTGCTAGCTTTGCATGATTATTTTTTTCTTCCTGGACGTGAGGTACATGTTTTATTAAAGAAATTAAACTCATACAAAATTATTATTATTATTATTATTATTATTATTATTATTATTATTATTATTATTATTATTAAATGCTAAAAGGAGAAGTGGTGGTGTGGTGGAGGTAGTAGTAGTGGTGGTGGTTGTGGTTGTCGTAGTAGCGCTTTGCATTTTTTCACCTTTGATCGATGTGACCCAATCAAATGAATTCGTTATTCTTTAGCTCTGCATCATGATGTGCATTGTAATTATATTTGTGAACCACGTCTTTTTTATAGTTCTATACCACTTTTTACTTACATTTCCGAACCACCTCTTATTACTCTGTACCATCTCTTGCCTTCATTTTTGTACCTTTTTGCTTATATGTCAGTGCCTTTTTGTCTATATTTCTCTACCTATCTGCTCATATTTATGTAACATATACTTATATTACTGTACCTATCTGCTTATATTTCTGTACATATCTGCTTATATTTCTGTACATATATGCTTATATTTCTGTACCTTTCTGCTTGTATTACTTTGCCTTTTTGTCTATATTTATGTACCTATCTGCTCATATTTATGTACCTATCTGCTTATATTACTGTACATATCTGCTTATATTACTGTACCTATCTGCTTATATTACTGTACATATCTGCTTATATTTCTGTACATATCTGCCTATATTTCTGTACATATCTGCATACATTTCTGTACATATCTGCCTATATTTCTGTACATATCTGCCTATATTTTTGTGCCTTTCTGCTTGTATTACTTTGCCTTTTTGTCTCTATGTCTGTACCTATCTGCTGATATTTATGTACCATACGCTTATATTTCTGTACCTCTCTGCCTATATTTTTGTACCTTACTGCTTGTATTTCTGTGCCTTTCAACACATATTTCTTTATCTGGTTTAATATTTTACCCTCCACTTTATATTTTTTTTTTAAAAAATCCTCTTGTTCACGTTTCTGTATCACCTCTTAATTATATGTTGGTAAAACTATTTTTAATTAACAAGAAAATTTGTTTCTTTCACTCTTTTCCATCTTGCCAAAATTGTACAGCCAGTTCGTAATGCAATAGCTCATTGCCAATTGTATATCAATCAGTAGGTTGTTCCTGATTAATATTCCTTGGTCATGTTTTGCCACAATGGTAGTTAGGGGCAGGTCACACATGATTGACAATAAGTTACACTCTAGTAGGGGATATCCTCATCCAGGTGTTAAATCCAATATTGTCGTCACTAACTGATATTAATAATATAGCTCTCTCATACGGGGAATTTCCATCAATTTTCAAAAAATGCCATTGTAAAACCTATGCTGAAGAAAGCAAAACACGACTATAACGATTTAAAGAACTACCGCCCAGTTTATAATCTCTCGTTCATATAAAAAAATCTTGGAGAAACTTATTCTAACCCAACTTGTATCTCATCTGAATTCAAACAGTCTTTTTAGCAATTTACATTCTGCATAGCTCCCTTGTCACAGTACTGAAATTACTCTTCTGAAAATAGCTAATGCCATTCTGCTTGGTATAGTGTGAAGATTACATTCCTCACTCTACTTAATTGTTCTTCAGCATTTGACACAATACTATTACTTCACCGTCACCAGCCTGTATTTAGCATTCACAATATAGCCTTACTGTGCTTCAAGTCTTACTTAGTCAACAGGACACTAATTGTATCTGCAAATGGAATACACTTCCGCCCAGTTGATCTATGTTGTGGCGTTCCCCAGGGGTTTGTTCGTCGACCTGTTCTAATCCTTCTATACACTCAGCCCCTCTCAAGTGTCATATATCATCATCCAGTGTCTCACCATTTATACACTGATGACACCCAAATATAAAAAGGAGTAAAGAGGTGCATGTTTGATGTGAAATCATGAATGACATTACAAAGCTGCAGATGAATGATGATAAAACTGAGGTCATTCTGGTCACAACACAAAGAATATCTCATTTACATCCTTTACCTTAAACATAAAATATCAGCAACACCAACATTAATTTCTTTAAGTCAGTACGAAACCTAGGTGTTACTCTGGACAGTACTCTCACATTCCACCAACATGTCATGAACATATGCAATACCGCATATCTTGAGCTGACACGCATCAGCTCCATTCGCAAATGTCTTTCAGTTGATGCTACTAAAACGCTTGTGTGTTCATTAGTACTTTCAAGACTGGACTATTGTAACTCACGTCTGTCTGTTTGATTTCAATATATCCCCCTAGTAACTTACAAAAGTTCAGAACAATGCTGCTTGGATCATCCTTACAGTACCAAGTCTTAGCACTCCTATCCGCTGCTCTATACCATACACTGGATATCCATTCTATCCATAATCAAACACAAAATTTGTTCTCTCTCCTACGTTCCACTGACGTGCTCCAGTCCAACATACCTTTTCGGCCTCGCCCACGTGCACACCCCAGCGAGATACTTACACTCCTCTTCTGACAATCGTATCCTCAGTATTCCCACTATGAAAACTAAGTCATATGGACAATGTTTTTTTACATACCAGAGCTCAGTAATGTGGAACGAATTGCCCATTGAAATTAGACACAAATACACAGTGATCCCTTTCAAGAGTGCTCTTAAAACTCGCCATTTTTGACCGCAAGAACAAACTTAAAGACCTAATAAAATTCACTACCTTAAATATTGTCATTATGTTTTTAGGTTTTTTAATTTCATGGTGTTTTGTTTGTTGTTGTTGTAGTCATATCATTTTAAATGTTGTAATGCGCTTAGAGCTTTTAAAGATTAGGCGCTATTCAAAGTCCTCAACATTATTATTATTATTATTATTATTATTATTATTATTATTATTATTATTATTATTATTATTATTATTATTATGCCTGAATGGATAAATCAACTAAATCGGTCGTAAATGTTGGACCGTAAATGGGTAATTTGTCTATAGTTTAGTTGTTATACAGTAAAACCCAATATAGATAAACATTACCAAAGAAAGTATTTCATGCAATACTATACAGCGTATAGACACAACTATTTTCGTTTCCCGACACCAACGGCAATTCTTAATAGAACGGAGATCAATACCACGGACGCCCTAAAACATCAGACATAGCTATATTATTTATATTGGGGAATAACATATTAACATAATTTAAGCAATGAAACTGTAAACCAGTCGCCTTCTATTTATTCGGTGCACACACACACACACACACACACACACACACACACACACACACACATATATATATATATATATATATATATATATATATATATATATAAACACTGTATTCTGACTGCTGGACTGATAAGAAAGCAATGAACGAAAGGTTAATGACACGCGGTATTAATTATATGGAAAAATTGGGAATGAACTAAAGGTTGAGGAACTCCACAGCGCACAAAACTTCAAAATAGTATCTGGTATGGAAGAATTTTAAATACGCCTGTTGTTTGCCAGAATTCTCAACATGATTGAGTTTGTTTGTTTATTGGTACTGAATTTGTTGTCGCATGATGACTGAATTTCCTTGTTTTACGATGATTCAGTTTTCTTGTTTCAATATGATATAGATTTTCTTTTTTCATGAAGATCGAGCTTTTTGTTTGTTCATATGTTTGAATTTGTATGCCGTTTGTTACTTCCGCCGAACATATATGGCTCCTGCAGTATAAATGTATCAAATCATCAGGATTGAATGATAGGGGAAGAAAGCAATGTAAATTTTATGTCACAAAAGATATACGGCTTGGAACCACATAATGATAAGTGATACGAAAATGAAACAAGAAAACAAACATGCAAGAGTGAAATTAAAGTCATGTAAGTCTGTGGTTGTTAATGAATTAGAAAAAAATTGTTTGCGATATCTGAGCGTAACTCCTGCCCCCCGAACTTAATTCTTTTTGACAATAACTGTTGTCTTGAGGTCCTTGAAAATACGGAAAATATAGACCTTAAATCAGGCGTTGTTGGATTTCCTCCGCATTAAGGTTATCTTACTTGTAACAATATGTCTATTTCAGTTCTTCTGATTACACATAATGTTATCGATATTCAATTTACATTGTTTGTTATCGATTTTATAATCTGGTTTGGGAAATGTAAAATTGTATCGATGACGTTGTCCAAGGTCAGTGACAGACATGTAAACAGCATTGTTTACCTTTTTTAACTGAAGGATAATTATTACGATTAATATCTTGGTCTGAATCAAGGATAACGTGTTTGCCATATTCTTTGCTATAATTTTATTAACAGAACTAATTCTTTTATCTCGTAAACATTTGGAACCATCTAGGATGACATCATCCATAAGGGAATTAGTTTGAGCAGCAGAGAGGGTGAACCCTACAACTTTCCGAGCGTCGATTCGGAAATCTGAGGCTTCTGCCAAATAGTAACAAAAATGGCGTCTATTCGATAAAATAAGATTTCCTTATATACGCCAACGTCGTTGTCATTCACCCTCTCTGCTGCTGGAACTTTCAGTTCTGGGTTAATAATTCTTTTACGAGTTCAACCAAATATTTGATCGAGTCCTTAGGATCTCACAAACAGACTAATCGCTAACACCTCGTGTTGTAGATCAATTAAATTATTTGACTGGTCAGTGAGTTTAAAATTAATTCTGGTTAATGAATCATTATGGCATCGCATATAGACTGGATTAACCGGAGACTCAATTATTAGAAATCCTGGAGGAGCTGTTGGTGCAAACGAATAAAGAATATATCCTTGCTGAGCTTGATTTGATCGTTCGAGATTAATTTGATAGCTTCCTTCGATAACATCACATACTAAATTGAGCGCAATCACTGAGGATATATTCACGTTGAACGGAGCGATATGCCTACCGCCACCATCTGGATCATTATTATGTTTGAGGATATTTATTTCCGGTGATGCTGTTTTTTTCCATGCATCATGAATTATTTTAAAACCAACATCGATGGTGTCGTTAAGTTGTTTCTTTAATTCTGGTACGTTATATCCTGGTAGTTTGAATGTTGGAATATCTTTGACGGGGATTTTATAGTCTGTTGTAAATCTTGTTCTCGATAGGGGATTATCGTCATCTAATATAACTTGAATAATTTGTGAATTAAATGTGTCCATATCGTCGATAATTTTGTTGCATATTTCTACGACGTTGATAAATTCATCTCGGGTGAGAGAGCCGGATTTGAGAGATATTAACAACAGCGATAAATCATTATTCATTGCTGTGAAATTTTCAATAATTCTAGGTTCGTCAACATAATAATGTCCCTTTATTCTCTCCCCTTCCTTCTCGTTTCCAGTTGGTTGGTAAACGATATTAAAAAAATCTATAGGTATCCTGTACTCTTGATAACTGCTTATTGGATTATAAGGGTTTATCACGTCGGTGATATAATCGGTTTTTTGTGGTTCTGGTAAATCAACGGTTTTTCCCCCTGGTGGTAATTCAGGCCATCTTAGTACGGTTCTTATAGAACTCTGATAGATATCTACGACGTATCCTTCTGTGCTTATTTCAATGGCAGATGATAGTGTTGGCTCATGAACTGTTATAGCTATTTTTGATTCTTTTCCAGTAATCGATTTTATTCTACGTTGCAATTCAGCATTGATTTGTTCGATTTGGTATGATCCGGTTGGTATCGAAACAACGTTCCAGTCTGGAGTTTCATCGGGTTTATTCTTATTCGCAAATACCAGTGAATTATTCGGTTGTTGACCACCAAATGCTACCGATCTGATATTAGGCCAACTGTGATACACTCGTAGTTTTGCTAGCGCTATCTCCTTCACGGGGACTGGGCTAGGGAAATTCACACTGAATTCAGGATTCGTTGATGTTATTGATATCATGCTTGTTTGTACTGGGTTCGTGTTCTTCACTATTTGTTGAAGTAATTCCTGCGGTGTTGTCATCGTTGCTATACTGTTGTTGTCGCTCTAATTTTGATATCGCGGAATCGTGAATACTGACCATCACTGAGAACTCACTATCTGATATCGTTGAGGTTATTGAGATCATTTTGGTTTTCGGGTTCGTGTTTTCCAATTCCATTGGTGTTGTCATTGTTATTATATTCATGTTGTCACTCTAATTTCGATATCGCGGAATCATAAATACTGGCCATCGCTGAGAACTCACTATCTGATATAATCGTATTATCGAGTGACGACGATATCATCGAGGATAAATGCGAGTATGCGGTTGATACAATATGAAATTGAATCGAGTAATCTTGCAGTTTACTCTGGCTGCATGATGATATCCTTTTTGTTATCCCGGTTGATATACCCGCGATTGTAGCCCCCGCAGAAATGCAAATTGGAACTATGACCGGGGCAATCATTGTAACCGATGCAAGTATTATTCCGGCGCCAGCGAGAACGCCTGACACCGAGTACATAGTAACATCAATTGCGGTGATTCTTCGTCGGTATTTTTTTATTTTTATTTGATACTCCTCAGCGAGAGTTTTGAGTCTAGTTTGAAATTCTCTGACCTGATTATAGCGATATTGCGATGATGAAATCATCAGTGATGACATTTTATTTTTAAATCAGTTTACGATTTCAATTGAAACCGTTAGTGAAATTGCTTTGCAATTTTCAACTTAAATCCGCTACGAATTCCACATACCACGTTGTTGAAACCCTAACCAAATCTTTATCAGTAGATGTTATAGTGAACCTTTCAGTTGTATCCTTGTCCATGATCGTTGAAATTGTATTATTGACCCCGGATGAACTCGACGATGAAATATTAAATTGAGTCAATGGTGTTACTAGCGTTAATCGATAAATACCTTTAACGGTTGCAGTGATATCTAATGTGTTGTTTGTAGGTGTCCACGCAAATGATCCGTGTTGGATCGTGTATACTACGTTGTTGGTTTTCTCATGAGGGATTTTTGTTTTTTCAATGATTGTTTTCATCCTCGTTGCATCACCTTTGATTGCTTCGATGAAGATTTTCGTCTCATCGATGAATTTTTTGATATCAGGGAGTTTTATGTCGAGTTTATCGAATGTAGTTCCAAGAAATTTATCCACGATATTTCTACGAAAAATTGAAAACTGTTTTCCGCTATCCTCAATTCTAGATTGAAGTGTTGTTAGTTCCAACACAGAATTTTTCAACTCATCGTTGAGAGTTTTAAATTTATCTGTAATCGTCGAAAAAAGTACACCCGGTTTGACTTTACCCTGATCGGAAAATAACACCATAGTATTCTCGATTGCGTTTCGTTGTCGTGTTAAAATATCATCCAACGACACATCACTGGTTTTCAATTTACCGTGACGATCTTGAAATACAACTATTTCGTTCGGGTCAACACTTGTTAAGTTCAACGTCTCAGCGATTTCATCTTCAATTATTTTTTTTATATCCTTGATACAATCAAGGGTTGCAGTGTAATAGAGGTTGGGTTTCAAAGATCTCCCCCAAATATCAATCATGATATTACAAAACTCTTTCTCTCTCTAAAATCGTTTTTGACGACTTCGTTGAAAAATCTTCGATTTTCGCCAGCGATTACTAGTGTATTCATTTACGACAACATGTGGTGGTTTTCCCCTTGGGTTACCCAAGGAGTTAGAAACAGCGTTAAGGACATTTAATACTTCGCTGCCACATATTGGTGGGTCATTGATTTGTTGTGTTGGTAGCGTAGAATATCAAGTCTTCATTGGAAAAGTTTTTATATAACGCATAAACTCTTTTGGTGGGGCTAATCCATATGAATCAAAATAGACAATCCCACGTGGATCAATAGCGTATGCAACCCAGTGAGTTCCGGGTCCGGTGCTGTTATCTAAATTAATGATTCCGGTTTCAACGCTGTTTGGTTGATGTGGTAATTGATTTTTCATAAAGACACCTCTAAAATTTTTAATCTCCACTTTTTTTAGCAGCATCGAGTAAATCAAAATTGGACATTGGAGTCAAAGACTCTTCAATCAAAGACTCTCCAACTAATAAACCGGTCCTAGTCTCAGGCCGGATCCGTGAACGGATCTCCCGCTGTACGATGAATACGGGGTTCCTAGTAGTCTTAGACCCTTTCCCTTTTTTTATATCCTTTCCCAGTTGCCTTTTGCAACGCCATCCCTGCCGCGGTCCCAACGGCTCCCAACGCAGCCACTTTCGCTACTGCTGGGGCAGCCGCTGCAATCAATGCTGGTATTGCAGCTAACAATGGAAATATACCACCTGATTTTATCATGTTGGCGACTGCAGCCTTTGAAAATACAATTTGAACCCCTCGCCGTTTCTTTAGCGCATCATTGAAATGTTTTATTTGACGATCCGTTAATGATATTTTATGTGTACCGCCGGACATCTGCGCTGGTTTCAACGTTATTGTGGTTCCACATTCTTTTGCGGATTTTGATCGCAATTTCTTGACCTGACCATCAGTCAGATTGACACTAACAACACTATATGTCATTTTATTGTAAAACACATTTATGCTTTCAATTGATCTAATTGGAAACCCTTCAAGTTTCATTTACATATTTTTGAAATCATAGATTTTCCACTGGTGCATCAACTACTCTCATTCGTCCACCAATACCTTCTAACAACATTGATTTGTCGCTGAGAATAACAGCAACCGCTCTATAATCAACACCACCAGGATCTATACGAGCCCTAAAATGTATGTCAACAACGGATTGTCTCATTAAATCAAGATGTTCCAGCGAAAAGTTATCAATCGGATATAGTTTTTTAAAATCAAGTTGCGATATTTGTAAACCAGTATCAACATTTTGATCACGACCCATATATGACAGCATTCGATGATACCGATGATACACACGTGCTATGTGGTTAGTGTCGTAATCAAGCTGTATATCCTCGGTTGGTTCTTGTTGTCCGTTTATTCTCAGCGAAACCTCCTTGACTCCTAATTTATCAAATATCATATGACTGCGTTCTTGGGAACCTAACCTATCCCTATTCTGTAGAGCTACAAATATGTGGCGTGGAGCTGAAACGCCTTGTTTTGATGCCAGGTGCCATGTAAATGTACCATTAACATCATCCTGTTTGACATCAGTCGTTGTTGTTAGCCAACTTATCAATGATTTGCCACCTGTGTCCGTAAATGAAAGTAGCCGCTCTTCCGTGGTAATTGATGGGGTCATTACTGGCATCCACAATACTATTTTACTCAAAACAACTTTACCATCAACTGCACCAGTACGCCAAATTGCATCATTGTCATTACCTTTTCGCACTAACGCGATTGTGTGTTTGGCTCCATAGATGACTTTTCTGACATTTCTGCAGAATCCAAATATGTGATGGAGTGGAATCGCACATGAAAAATATCGTTGTGGTCTTTGCAACGTTGCTACTCGTGTTTAGTCTGCGGTTCCTGACAACACCATCACTGGAGGCTTCGTAATTAACAAGCACTGGATGAGGTCTGAAATCTTGGCTCATTTGTATAATAATACTATTTGTCTAATTTATTATAAATCTCTGGATATAATCTTGAGGGGTTTTGATGATTTTGTCCTTGATTTTATCAAGGACGTTGGGGTCAATGACTGCATTTTTTATTCGTTTGTCATAATAGCGTTTTAGTTCCCTGTATCGTTTGCCGCCGCAACTGAGACATAATTGTGATTTTCTCCTTACCCCAGCCCCACATTGGAGGCACGGAAGGGGGCCAAAACTTCCTCGCCGAACGCTTTGTAAATGATACCCACAGAATTCGCTTCTGCATGATTTATTACACGGGGTTGTTGATCCAATCATTAGCCACTTGCAGTGATTCATTATACTATATTTTTCTATTTAAATACTTGTTTTAATTATAACATGGAGGAGTTCAAGAGATTATCGAAAATCAAGCCTTGGAAAAAAAACTAAATTCAATTTCGATAAGGAGTTCAAGAAATTATCGAAAATCAAGCCTTGGAAAAATGCTAAATTCAATCTTGATAAGGAGTTCCAAAGATTATCGAAAATTAAGCCCTGGAAAAATACTAAATTCAATCTCGATAAGGAGTTCCAAAGATTATCGAAAATTAAGCCCTGGAAAAATACTAAATTCAATCTCGATAGAGTCTCTGATACACCAAAACGTCTAATCGGTGATAGAACTATACTGGGTAAAATCAGGGAGTGTTTTAATGAATTCTACCGAGACGGTGCAGCATACTGTTGGTCGACATTTCGAATTATTGATGAAGATGTCAATATACCCAACATCGATGCTACTATGAACGATGAAAGAGCAGCTGAGATAATTTCACACCTTGGCGAGCCAACGGGGTGGAAATCCAAGGGTGTAAAATCCAAAGGGGAAATTCGAAGATGGAAATCCAAAGGATTTCAAACAAAGCAATTCCAAGCAGAAGCATTTTTTCAGAATAAAATTCATTATCGAAGTCGAAGGCAAATGGATTATTAGGGGTAAATTTGAACTAATCCTCAAGGATAAAAAGACTGTCATTGTAAGTAGAGATTCCAAACCAGGAATTCTAACTGGAATTGACAAGCCATACTACGAGAGATCTTATTCTGTAACAGCAATCGTTTATGGGATATATCCGTTAAATAATAAACCCGATATCGCAAAACTAGCTCCTATGAAATATTTTAATTCACTGAATTGTGTAGCAACACGGGTAATGGAACACTTCACAAATGCATCCCGAGGAAATAAACTAACTGATCTGCGACTTAGAAAAATAACCGAATGAGAACTGACAGTGAAACAACACGGTGCAAAGATTTCTGATATAGCTAAATTAGAAACATCATTAAGATTCCCAATAACCGTTATGACGATAACCGGAGAAGTTTTATACGAACCGAAATATAACAAAAATGGAGCGCCAATACAAATTATTGATCATAACAAACACGCGTGGACACCTGCGGTAACAATATTTCCACGAGAACGAACCGTGAGATATATCCACCGGAATTTTAGCTAAATTAGAAGCATCATTAAATTCCCAATATCAGTAACGACAATAACCGGAGAATCGCGAGGAGCTCCAATTAAAATTATTGATCATAACGAACACGAGTGGACGACCGCAGTAAAAATATTTCCACGAGATAGAACCGTGAGATATATCCCTAAGGAGTTCGTCGGGGATGTTTTCTATGAAGAGAAATTATTCGATGCTATTCACACGCTGTGTAAGGATGATCCTGTGTCAGTGTGGTTACTTAGAAGTAATGAAGATCCCGAAATAGGATTTGATCAATTTGTAAGACCAAGTGGTGAATTATATCGCGTTGAGGAATTAGATAACAGAATGAGAAAAATCGCTAGTGATTTTTCACCGGAGAGTTCCCATGAAAAACTATTAACAGATAGTTTTACTATTCCATCAGTGGTTGCTCACTTCGCAAGAGAAAAAAACTCATGGCGTCCAACACAAAGTGATTCTCTCGAGGACGTTAAATTGAGTTGCGTCGAATTTAGTCATGGAGGACTGTGGAATACGAAATACCATCGTGGCGGTATGATTTCAATTGATATATCCGCGTGTTATCCTGGAAGTAACTATTTTAAACGATTTGGACACCCCACGCATGAAATGACTCGTGTTGCGATTAATGGACCATTACCTGATTTTGATTTAACCGGATTCGCTCGTGCGATATCATTTGAACTCGCTGCAGGGTTACATCCGTGTAGTTATCTTTGGCTTGGTTGACACCTATCTGAAAAGGCCTGGATGCCAATAGTGTTAGTAAGATATATGATTGATTGTGGTATGCTAATATCGTTGATTGTTTCCGAAGCTATTATATGCTATCGAGCTCAGAAAGAAGTTTGGCTACCACAACCCGATCTAGATCGTATAATTAGCGAACAGCGAAAACAGTTTCCAGATGGAAATTCGAAGAATTTCAGTGAAGAACAATTCATGAATTGGTCTAAGAAGTTATTTGAAATTAAAAAAGAACAAGCAAAAGATTTTGGACGAAGAATAATCGGTAAATTTACCCAGGGTGGAAGATACGACAACGCAAAATATTCTTCGCGGTTGATCATAGATATCGCTGAATACGATTTTATTGTAACTTATTTAACGAAACAGGGAAAACTTGTAAATCGTAAAGACGCTTTCCTATCCGATGGAAGACGATTAGGTACAATTGTTACCTATTGTGATGGATATATTAAACAATATACGCATTTGAGAAGTTCTATGCTAGCTTATGCTTCTATCAATTTATTTTCGATGATAAATAGATTTCCTAATACCACAGTTAGGGTAGCCACTGATTCTATGTATATCCACAATAAATACAGATCAGATGTAGCTAAATTCACATCCCCGGAGGAAGCGTGGGGGTGTTGGAGATTTAAAAAGGAGACGCTACATGAGTATTGTGAATCGGCAGATGTTACCATGGATGATAAATATCTTTCATATAACCGTTTTGAAATTCAATCCGAATTTTCTAATGCACCACCGGTATCTGATCCAATATGTAGATACAAGACAGTTTATTTAAACGGTTGTGGTGGGTCAGGAAAGACAACTCGTGCAATTGAATTATACCGCGTTTCAAAATCAAACATGATTGTCCTAACACCTACTCACAGACTCGCCAGAGAGATGAAACAACGAGGGGTAAATGCCTATACTTATCATAGTTTCTTTCGATGGAAAGGCGATGAATGGACTCCTGATCGAATGGGCGATAAATTCATTCCTGAAATCATAATTTGGGATGAAATATGCACAGTATCGTTGAAAATATTACAAACCTTTCTTGAGTGGTTGTTATTGAAAAATACAAAAGTCGTCATGTGCGGTGATCATGGCCAACCACCACCATTTGTCGGTGCATCCCCACATGAATGGCTAAAGGGTTTTGTAGACTATTATGAAGAAATTACCACTGATTATAGATCACTTGATGAACAATTACGAGAATTCAAAGCGCTAATTAGATTACAGCCGGATAAAATCCAATGTGAAATAGCGCGTGAAATAATTTCAGAAACTCCCATAAATGATTTTTGGGAAACGTGGAGACCAAACGATTTGATAATTGCAAGTAGAAAAATAGTCAGACACATACTTCAGATGAAGTTATTTGAATTGCATAAAGAAAAATTGGCAACACTTCCAGTACCGTTGTGTTATAGGCCTTCGGATACACGAAAACAGAATATAGAAGTTGATATTCCAGGCCCAAAATCCGAAGGATTTCAAAAACAAATTCTCGTATTAAATGATATTGTGCTGGTTGATATCAGCGTCGTTGAAGATGCATTGCGTGCTAATAAATCCCCATGGACGCTAGGATACGCAACGACGATACATTCTTCACAAGGATTGACTATATCGGATACAATTGTTTGGATGGTGGATAATCACATCGAATGGTCGAATTTAGTCTATCTTGCAGTATCCAGAGTACGAAAAATAAATCAACTTCGAAGAGTTGTCCTGGATGATAATGACACTACAATGGATGATGCTAGCATCGTTGATGTTAAAGTTATTGATAAAAAACTCTCCGGTTACAAACAACAAGACAAAAAAAAAAAACAACGAGAATTTGACATTGATGCTGAATTAATAATTACGCTGAAGCAACAACAGAATAATCACTGCGCGAGTTGCAATTGTATAATGCGTTGGCAGTATTCGGATAAAGATCCTCGCCAATTTACATTAGACAGAAAGAATAGCAGCATTGGTGATATCAGAAACAATGTGATGTTGACTTGTCTTGAGTGCAACAGACGAAGGGGTGCTAGTTAAGACCACGCGGTGGTAATTGAGTATCCTCGGGAATTACCTGTAGTTGTTGTCGAGTAAATCCTCGCTGAGGAGCAGTTGAATCCAGTTTATAGATTGGAGGTCTACCATTAGATCGTGTTATACCGGATATCTTATGCGTAGTGACGCTCCAAATAGGATCGGTAGCTCTTTTTTTACCATCCTCAAGCTCTCCTGGTTCGTAAAAATACCTTACAGTGACATTACTACCAAGAATTTGTTCTCGGAAATCTTTTTGTGGTTGTACGGGTATATACTTCTTTTTAATAGCGTTGCTAGGTTTCATGTTGATTGTTCTAGTAATCTCATTATTGATTGCGGTAACTACACCTGGTAATCTCTTAACCCATTCACGGGATCTTTTATCCTGAATAAACTCCTTCGCGTATTGATATCCAAATAACCGTTCAGCAAGAGTCCGATTAAATCGTTCAGCAATTGCCTGATCGCGATGTAACGCAGTATGTCCTCGTCGTAACGTGGTATTATGATGTTTCATCGTTGTTAAAACAGCACCTTGAAATTCCTTGCCAGGATCGACTTGTAATAGATTTGGCCAGCGTAGTGGGCCTCGTCGATAAATCTTTTCAAATGCCGAAGCAACTTCAGGTGATGATTTTGTTTTTAGCGGTTCTGCTTGTTTGTATCGACTCGCAACGTCAACTACGGTTAGCACGTATTTGTAACCGTTGTCATGTGGTAAAAACAATAAATCAGCTTGATGAACTTCATTAGGAGCGGTCACATCAAAATGCGAGTAATCAATTTGTTTAGGCGGTGGTAGATAAATTTGCCATATAGCCTGTTTGGATAACCAATTAGCCGCAGTAGCCTTTTTCACTTTTGCGGCGCTGGCGAGTTTATTGATTGCTGCCTTGCCTCTCCAGTATCCTCTTGGGGAATAATAAATTGATTCCATATTATTAATTACCGGCACCTAACATCAATTTACCTTTCATAGCCGATTTTACCAACCACGAAGCTAATTTTTCTTTCAAAGATTTATCAGGAATAGCATTTAATGCATGAATCAATTTCACATCCGCGAGATGCCTGTTTTGCAGATTGCTGCTTTTTAATGCAACATCATGAGCATGACACGCCTTATCAATAGCGTTTATCGGATACTCGCCGGGTCGGGGCTGATTTTGATCATCAAGTCTGATATCTAATCGTGTTCCGGGGCCACAGTAGCTATATCCTGGAAGGTGCTTTTCTCCAGGGTATTTTGCCCATGGGGTTCCAGGGAGCTTTGCCAATTTGGCTGCGATATCACCTCCTTGTTTTTTTTTAAATCAGATCTCATAGACACAAATCTAAATTTCTTTGTACCACATTGCATGCATTTACCAGAAAGCGCTGATCGGTTATTTTTAGTTGTAATCGTCGTCACGTCATCTGCGCCAGTACGCGTTTTACACTTCACACAATATAGATCCATAATTTATGTATAGAGATATGGATATAATTGATTTTCAGCGACTAAAACAAAAGAACCAGTTAAGCATCATGCAGCGCTACCAAACTCTATCCGCGCAATTATAATCGGGCCATCTGGATCCGGTAAAACGCAATTGTTGCTCAATTTAATAATGAGATGGATGAAATGGGATAAGTTGTATTTAGTTGCTCCTAGCGTAGATGATCAACGATGCTATGAAGTGTTAAAAGATTTTAACGAGAATGCATCAGAAATTAAGGGTGAAAACGCCATTGATTTTATAACTGATATTGACGAGGCGCCATCCGTGGATGACCTTGATGGGAACATTAACAATTTAGTCGTATACGACGATGTGATGTTAGACAATCAAAAAAACCCAGCTAGGATCTTTTCCCGTGGGCGTCACAAAAACACTGACGTGATATACGTCACTCAACGATACACTCAGATTCCAAAAGTGATTAGAGACAACTGTAACTTACTGTGTGTATTTAACGGCGTTGATACACATACGCTTCGAAATATTTGGCAGACATGGTGCTCTGATATGGACTTCAATCAATTTAAAAATTTCTTTAGTAACGCTCAGTCGACTCCGCACGGATTTATAACAATAAATTTACATGATCCTCGGACACGATATCGTATCGGACTGGATCAAATATTTGGTTGAAATCGTAAAAGAATTATTAACCCAGAACTGAAAGTTCCAGCAGCAGAGAGGGTGAATGACAACGACGTTGGCGTATATAAGGAAATCTTATTTTATCGAATAGACGCCATTTTTTTTACTATTTGGTGGAAGCCTCAGATTTCCAAATCGACGCTCGGAAAGTTGTAGGGTTCACCCTCTCTGCTGCTGTTTGTCTTAGAAAATGCTAATTGTGGCCTAGGTCAGGTAGATGATTATAAAATATTGTTTATTTGAAAAACTTTGTATTCCTGCAATAGCATCTGAAGCATAAATAATTCATATTGTTTTGTTCATTGTTTAATTTGTGCTGGGATATATTTTTGTTCAAATTGTTTATTAACTAAAATACAGTGCTCATCTAATAAATATTCTTGGAAATATACACTTAGATTTAAAGTGAAACTCGAAGAAGAATATATTGTTGGATAATATTATCATTACAAAACACTGTTGGCACATCATTACAATTCAGACCATCACAGGCACATCACCACTTGGATTATTTTTGAAATATCACTAAGGTTTATTCATAATGGTATTAATAAGGACTCGTTTTAGTAATTTTAGAATTCTTTACTTTAAGTTCTTTTGAAAATATTTGAATTTTTATTTTGCGTAAATCAAGTATATTTTGAATTTTACAAACAATATTGGTCATTGATCTTAATATTGCTTTGTTTAAGACCATAGAGTCAAACAAATGCATTATAACCCTTCCTTTTTAGCATCTACGTATCTACATTTTACACATTTGTTTTCATAACATGTATAATTATTGGTATATCTTTGCAAGATGCAATTAAAAAAGCACCAAGAAAATTAAATATTTTCTGCTGCAAACAATATAAAGCTATGTCCAGAACCCGTCTTGTTTATATTCCCAACTTCATTTGAGACGTTATGTTCTTATATTTTGGTGCAAACTCAAATCAAACTAAGGCAAAATAAATGTTTCAGTCACCTTGCTCACAATTGTAGTAGTCCTGACTTGACTTTTTTTAATTCTCATAAAAAAAATCCTTCATTCAAAGAAAGCAAATAAACTTATATTCTGTATTTATTACTATATCAATGGCTCCACTGATGTTTTAAATTGACGCTATATTGTCTTGTCGTTTATTGTAATGCCAAACAGCATGACTATGGATGGGTTCCATTTATTGTTATGCCAAACAACACGACTATGGATGGGTTCCATTTATTGTAATGCCAAACAGCATGACTATGGATGGGTTCCATTTATTGTAATGCCAAATAGCATGACTATGGATGGATTCCATTTATTGTAATGCCAAACAGCATGACTATGGATGGGTTCCATTTATTGTAATGCCAAACAGCATGACTATGGATGGGTTCCATTTATTGTAATGCCAAACAGCACGACTATGGATGGGTTTCATTTATTGTAATGCCAAACAACACGATTTTAGATGGGTTCCATTTATTGTAATGCCAAACAGCATGACTATGGATGGGTTACAGGATGAATTATGCTCATCGTGGTTATAGGTTGGTACTTGATAATTGTCAATAATTGTAAAATGCGTTTTATAGATTAGCCTCGGTGTTCTTCGCGAGGATTTGTGTAAGACAGTAAATTGATTAATCAAAGTTAATGCTGAACGACGTTGTTATTATAGAAGTGACTTCAAATTGCCCTTATTGAGTGTTGACTGGAACAAGATAACCGGATGAGATTTCCGGATTCACAACATAACACTTTTGACGATGATATAAATGCAATGTTTAATACTGAATGACTTGAATGATAATTTAATTAGGAATACGTGCGTGTATATATAATCTAAATATTTGATTAATTAACATGAGAACGCACAAATGTAATAATGAAAAATACGAATAAATTACTTTACAAAATACAAAGACAGGCTGTGAATGATTCAAGGTGATAACAAAATAAAAAGATGGTTTATTCATCTAGTAAACAATGTGGAATTTTACTCGCATAGTAAAATTAAATCACTTAGATAATGAAATTAGGCGAACATAAGGGACAGATAGACAATTTATCTTTACAGTCCCGAAAGATACAATCAGTTTTACGAATTCCTAAATTTACTCAAGGTTATATGATACACTGTGTCAAGCTATTTGTAAGGAGATACAAAGATAATAAATTGCTATAATTGTAACACCCCAGAAGATTTACACCACATTTGTAATGATTGTAGAATAACCAAGAAGGAAAGAAACAAATTCAGATCCGAACAACAAATCATAGACGCCCCATATACATATCCAAAAATAATTCAATTAACAATATCAACTCCCAGAGAACATTCAAAAATATAATTGAAGTTTTAAAAACAACAGTGCTACTAGAGAAAATTTAGAAAATAGGAAAATAAAGAACATAATAGCGAGAAGAAAATAAAACTAAGGAATAAACCTTTTACTAGCTCAAACCAAAAGTAATCATCAAAAATTAAAGCCTCTTTAAGGGATGGAAGCACCACTAGGAATGAGCAAGTATATCTCAACCATCCTTAGAACCCACATACACTACGGTGGGCATGAGATGATCAAGGTTCGTATACTGAGCAACCAAACCGGAAATTAAAGATGCGAGTAACCCTATAAACAAAATAGGGAGACCAAAAGGATTACATAAAAACTAGTACTAGAGTATTCCCGGGGTAGGCAACCAAAAAGAAAGCCTCAAACATTATTGGTACTTTCCTGTTCATTAGTAATAACTGGACCAGATTTGAATTAAGCACGGAATCACGATGTTGCGGGCTGTACGACATCCTTGGACGTAATTGTACCTCTCTTTTATTGCCACAACTCCGATGCTCCAAAATGGCGGAGATGTGAAACTAATTTCAAATACCTCCACTTGTTCCATTGCACACCATTAACACACATAATTGGATATTAGGGTTTAATGTGTGTTGGGTCGATTCACGCTCACCAAGGGTCCTCCATTTAGGTTGATGGCTGCATAATAGCAACCCCGACCTGACGACCAAATTAAATAGTACTCCTTGAGTACATAAATGTCTGGGGGAAGCGGCACCATTCCTCACCCCCAGGAGAAATTAAATATCTTTGCTGGAAACTTAAAAGTGTTACATGCCCCTAGTGGGCGATACAGCACTATCATTCAAATTCATCAAGGAGATATACTCCGTCATTAGCACACTTTCAGCTCCAATGCTGCTTCCAGTTCAGCTTTACAGCTGCTACAGTTAATTCCTGTGGTTGGCTTTACAGCTTTCACCACGTCGACCTCGATCACTCGATAAATTTGAACGCTCGGGTCACTCTGGGTACGCTAGACACCATAGACGCTCCAAACCGTCTAGACGCTTCAGATACTCTAGACGGCACTACGAAGCTCTACACGGCTATACACTGCTCTACATAGTTCTACACAGCTATACACTGCTCTATATAGCTCTACACTGCTATACACTGCTCTACATAGCTCTACACAGCTATACACTGCTCTACATAGCTCTACACAGCTATACACCTCTCTACATAGCTCTACATAGCTCCACACGGCTATACACTGCTATACATAGCTCTACACAACTATATACTGCTCTACATAGCTCTACACGGCTATACACTGCTCTACATAGCTCTACACAGCTATGCACTGCTCTACATAGCTCTACACGGCAATACACTGCTCTACATAGCTCTATCCAGCTATACACTGCTCTACATAGTTCTACACAGCTATGCACTGCTCTATATAGCTCTGCACAGCTATACACTGCCCTACACAGCTCTACACTGTTATACACTGCTCTACATAGCTCAACACAGCTATACACTGCTCTACATGGCTCTACACAGCTATACACTGCTCGACATAGCTCTATATACCTCTACACAGCTATACACTGCTCTACATAGCTCTACACAGCTATACACTGCTCTACATAGCTCTACACAGCTATACACTGCTCTGCATAGCTCTACACGGCTATACACTGCTCTACATAGCTCTATATATCTATACACAGCTATACACTGCTCTACATAGCTCTACACTGCTATACACTGCTCTACATAGCTGTACACAGCTGTGTACAGCTGAATATATGTCCAGTACTGCATACTCTACATGACAAGGTCATTAAAACGTAATAACGTTATGCACGGTATGTTATACAAGTTCAGAAAAAAATCCTGCTTCATAAGGATCCTACTGTACTAAACATTTGATAAAAACGTAGCTATATGTTATTAATATAAATCCCTTTCTAAGTCGCAAACAAGAATATATGTGCTTTATACTGCGGAAATCAAAGCTACATAGAAAACATACAAAAATATACGTAATAGTATAATAGTTATATCATATACAATAAATTAATAAACTTAAATAAATCTACAACTGGAGATCTTCAAGTCTGCATAGTAGACCGCTGACTGACAAGACTATCCGTAATGTAAGAGCATTACATTACATACGGTGAGGTATTGATACACAGATATCGTCTGTGCACTGGAAACATTCGGTTCTTCCAATCAAAGCACTTTGCACGTGCGGACGAGGATGGACCAAACTCATGTTATCGAAATACAACACAATTAACATTAATCACCCTCAGGTATCGTTGCACGCAAAAATGAAACTCGAGTATATGCATTTAATGAATAAACGGGTTTATACAATTCCGTGACACTGACGTCGCGCATACTTACAGAAGCAAGCTATGATATAGGATTTGCACATACTTACAGAAGCAAACTATAATATATAGGACTCAAGGTTTGAAAGAAAATCATAGCTTATGCCACAAGCATTTATCCTAAGCTTATAGTTATTTTCCATGACACCAGCTAAATCGTTGACTCCAAAATCTACTTAAAGGCAAATATTTGAATGAAATTAAATAAAGAAAGAAGTAAGTAGTTTTTATTTAATCCCTCAAAAATAAATCCATTTTGGAAGATGATGAAGCTAAATATCCCATATAACTTTTTCTATGACGAATTAGAGAAGCGAATGAATATAAGACTGATATTATAAAAGAAGACACGATTATTCGAGTATCAGTTTCTAATAGAGCAAATATATCGTGTTATAGTAAGATATTTAGTATACCAGCGTTAACATCATTTAAACGAATTCTTATCAACGAGCTTTAGCGTGGTAATCCATGTCTTTTGTCAGAAGTAATGATGTTGTCGGATTCTAGTTTGCTTCTCTGATTCCTTCTTCGAAAATGACTAGTCAATACTGCTTCGTTTTAAGAAATATCTTTTAATTTTAACCCTGTCGTGGGCGAAATGATAGATTTTTAAAAACATAAAACACAGAAGATGCAGCTCGGAAGCTTTGTTTTTCACTAGAGGCAAAGAAGCCATAAACAGAACCTTCGTAAGTGTAAAGCAATATAATTTGCAGTCCTTCACTTACTTGATTCAGGCATTTTCATGCACATGCAACAAAGAATGACCACTGAATATTTGCATATTATATGACAAGACAAGCGAATACAAGACAAGAGAAGACAAGACAAGAGAAGACAAGACAAGGCAAGGCAAGGCAAGGCAAGGCAAGACAAGACAAGACAAGACAAGACAAGACAAGACAACACAAGACAAGACAAGACTAGACAAGGCAAGGCAAGGCAAGGCAAGGCCAAGACAAGACAAGGCAAGACAAGACAAGACAAGACAATCGCTTTCTGAAAAATCGGCAATTATCTATAAAAAATTTCCTTCTAAGATAATAAATTCAGTAATTTTTAATATTTAATTGACATCTTTCATCCCATTATCATAGACAGATTTTTCAAAAATCTGAAATGTTCAGATTTACCTGACTTAGGGCAGAAATAAATAAAATATTTGTGTAATGAAGAACTGGCAAATAATGTTCAGAAATTTCGTGAAACATCACTACTACTACCACTACTACTACTACTACCACTACTACTACTACTGCTACTACTACTACTACTACTACTACTACTACTACTAGTACTACTACTACTACTACTACTACTACTACTACTACTACTACTACTACTACTACTACTACTACTACTACTCTAAATTATGACATGCTATAGCACATGTAACTATTGCGCTGACGTTGTCATAATGTACTTGGGGCGCTCCAAGGAAATATTGTTCAAGGCATTTACACGATATTTGAAGTTAATTTATGGGGTTTCGTTTATTATACTTGACATTTTACATTTCCTATGTTACAGTAAATGTCAATACTGATGTGTTGGTGTTGATATTATAGAGGTATCATGCAAGAGAGAGAGAGAGAGAGAGAGAGAGAGAGAGAGAGAGAGAGAGAGAGAGAGAGAGAGAGAGAGAGAGAGAGAGAGAGAGAGAGAGAGAGAGAATAAGGATAAGCCTTAGAATTAGTAGTAGAATAAATATGTAAAATCTTTCAAAGAGATCTTGTTGCCTATTTAATTTCCGTATTAACTGCCATTTTGATGTTTAAAGTTATCCGCAAAATTAGCACATGCGTTGATTTATGTGTAATACACAACAATTAATACATGGCTTCCGGGCTGAATTATTGCTGTTAATGGCTTACCTTATCAGCAATAAATAACTTTTTTATGTCGTTTATTGGATGGCTAAAGCTCGTCACGAAGAATTGGGTAAACATAACAAGATACAGGATCCGATTAAAATTGACTGATGACGTAAGAATTACCTAATAAAAACCATAACATAAAATAACAACAAAACTATAGACCCATCATTGTGATTAAATTTCTTGGATGCCTGACAATCAGCTATGAAAGTGTCGCCGTGGAGCAAATATTATTTTAGAAACGAACAACACAAACATAAAAACGAAAACATTGCTTTAAGCCCAACCCTTGGAGGGAAAGAGTAACCTAGGTGTTATTATCATGATGTACGTAGTTTTCACGACATCTGGTAAGTGATGAAATCTTGCTGAAAAAAATTGTTGGTTAAATCTATTCCTGAAATACATCCATTTATAAACTGATGATGCTAACATAATCTACCGAACTGCATACATACATACATACATACATACATACATACATACATACATACATACATACATACATACATACATACACGCACACATGCATACACACACAAACACACAAACACACACATACACACATACATACATACATACATACATACATACATACATACATACATACATACATACATACATACATACATACATACATACATACATACATATATACGACAATTATGCACAACCGTCATTCGTATTAAAATTATTTTAGAGTGAGAGATTTTAAATTGGTTTCAATTATTGCTTTCTATAAATAATAATATTGTTCGCGCGTGGCTAGTTTATCTATTCATTCATTATTGTCACGTAAATAGATTGATAGTTCGCACCATTCTGCGTGGTATCAATTTATTTACATCATTAATAAAGAGATATGATAGGTCAAACATGCTTGTCAGAGCACACTTTATATATTGAAATTGTAACTGGTCAGCGTTTAAAAATAAACGATTGCATGAAGTTTCAGTATTTCAAAACGTTTCAATACCGATAATCCTTTTTTTACGTAATTTACTATTTATGGAGCTCGATATTGTGTACGGGGAGATAACCAGGCTGACTTTAAGAAAAATACTATTGATATGCAATGTGTTCAAAAGGCTGAATAATATAGCATTCTCGAAAATTGTAAAAATCTAATAAAACAAATGATATATTCTGTACATGCACATCAATATTGTTAGGCATATTTAATTTGCATTTTCTTTATGTTTCCTTTTTCTATTTTGTTATTCATTTTTTGCTATGGATATTTATATTTTTGATTTGACCTTGTCCAAAACTTTTCTAATTAAACTCAATCATTGTTTTGTTTTATATATTATGTAAAAATCATTGAAATACAAACCGTTTCGTATGAATATGGATTATCTATTATGATTATTATCTAGGCTTAAATCAAAGACATTGTGTTTAGTCATTTTATATTCAAAAGAAACGTAAGATTTTATTTTGTAAAGATCAGGACCCTTCTCGATAAATAGAAAATGATTATTGTAACGTGAGGTCGAGTAGATGACTATATAATCTTTTTTAGATTATTAAAAATGTTAATTCGTGCTTCAATTTCTGAGTAGAATCAATCGTTGTATCATTGTTGTTTTCAGTAGCTCTTTTAGACTGGACTTTATTTTTCCAAATTAATTATTCACAAGAAATAAAAGTGCTCATAGCATTCTTAGAAGCAGAGGTTTGAATTTAAAGTGAAATTTCAAATACGAATATATTCTTGGGCTGTATTATCCAACAAAAGATGGTTGGCACATCACAACTACTGCAGCTACTACCGGCACATCAACTCTTCCATCGTTGGATTTCACTTGGATCTACATTAAAGTTTATTCAGAACTTTAATCCTCAGAATATGCGTCCGTAATTCTGGAATAATAAGGAATTAATTCGCAGTACCTTAATTTATAATTTTACATTATTCATTTTGCATTCTAGGGAAAAAAATTCTTCAAAGCTTGCTGCATCTCACTCTTTAAGATTGCTTGTTTTATGGCCACAGAATCCTAACAGTTATAAAAATAATAAATATTATTTTAATTCACCAATAGCTTGCATCTTACGATACAATTTCCGTTAGAGTCGTCAATCGTGTCAACATCTTGGATAATAAATCTAATCCATTGAAGGGAAGATTGAAACTATCCTGTATTCTAAACCAACGGACTATCAACAATATATAAGACTCGGCCGGGGATCGAACCCGCGACATCCTGCTTCCGCTCTAACCACTAGGCCACCGAAGCGGTATGGAGCTACAATGATGAGGCTATTAACAAGACTAGACTGTTCTATTGAGAAGCAAGAGACCAAGAATGACAAGAAACGCGTTCATAGTGGTTACTTTTCACTCTAATGTAACAGATTTACAGAAGATCATTCGGAAGTTTTGGCACCACATCGATTCATCTAGATGCCTGAAGGGCATATTTAAGAAAATCTAACATTTTGAAGAACCATCTTGTACAAGAGAAGGTAACTTCAAATAAGACCTCGGATTTAGGCAAATGTCCGCAAGCGTAGCCTAATTTGCAAACATATGCCGAGACGTTATTGTTCATAAACTTCAAACCTGACAACATGATATTTATTATCATTGTGATAAATACAGGAGTATTTTAATTCCCTACTGACAAAATAATAAATCTTTCCTCGATTCCACAACGACTGTGAGCAACGTATACTGTACAGCTTTTGTCTTGAAAAATGAAGGTTTGTAATGTATCAGCTTCAACGAAAGACTCATCTTACCGAAAATGGGTGAACCACGACGTGCGATACAAAATGAATACAAAATGAACCCAACCTTGCAGTAATTGGATTATGTGAAACGTTTCTAGATTGTAATGTACCTGACACTATTGTCTCTGTTTGCAACATTCTATTGGAAAGACAAGATCAACGGGACGAGGGATAATCAAGTACGTAACAATTATGATCAATATGTATCGAGCTAAGTTTCCTCAGAAGTCAGTCTATTTATATCTGCTCTGCCTACCGACCTCGAAAGCCCCCCACCCCATCATGGACGGATCATTTTAATAACGAGCTAGAGGTTGCTTTATGGGATAACGGCACCAATTGCGCACGTCCAGGTGGGTGGAGCTTAAGGTGCATTCAGAAATAAAGAACAACACTAGCTGTACATTCTATTATGCTAAAAAATGTTGAGTCTCTTGGCAAAATGTGAATTTATGCTAATACCTATTTACATCATAGTTTGCATGTTTTGTAAATATTGTTTGAAAAGGTGGTACACATGATTGACAATGTGTCTGTTATGAATAGATAACTCTTTCTCCTGTCTAGTTCCAGGGTTATCTCTCATAAATGAAATGGCGTCGCTAGTTCTGTCATTGTCATATCGACAACCTAGACAATCTAACATTGTTCTCTATGACAGTGTGCGACATGCATGCTAAAGTAGGATATAAAACATATTTATCTGCCAAAACATTAGCATTGAGGTCTATGGAAAAACAACTGGTATCGTGATACCTTATCTTTCACCAACAGCCACTATCATAGGGACACTCTCATATCCTCAATGCTCCATGAAGATTACTCTCCCCTGATCGACCACATTTACACTATACACCAGGGCCCCGTTTCACTAAACATCTTAAGTATGAGGACATTCTCAACCTCAGATCCGTGAGTTTTTGGCTGAGCTGAGATTTCTCTCAGGTACCGTTTCACTATGCTTCCTCAAATCAACACTTGAGGATCCTCAACTAAGGACGAAGTTTGAGATAATTTATTACACTCTTAAGCGACCACACCGGAAGACTCTCTACCTTGGAAGTTAAGCATATGCTCATCTCTATGGATTCACGTGCGAACTCCCGCTAACTGTAAGTATTTTTGTCGTCTGGTTTAAGTTTTCCCTTCCTAGGTAAATTTCAAACATGGAGCAAAAAGAAAATATAAAGAGATCCGGTAATTGGAACGAAAAAGAAAAAATTATACTTGTTCAGAAAGTATTAGAAAAGGAAAATATTATTTTTGGAAAACTGAAAGGATGTGGTGGGGTGGGTGGAGTTACACACTCGGACAAGGAAAGAGCGTGGGTTGAAGTGACAGAGGATGTTAATGCGTAAGTATTATTGCAACATTTTAAAAGCTCAGTATAATTTATCACTTATTGAAACTTGCTATAATTGACTAATATATGATATGTAACCTCGAAAATGGGTATCAGCTAATTACGTAAAATACTTAAAAATACATGTACTAAAATTTAAAGTGTAATTTCTTCATACGATATCGCGGGTTTTACGGTATCGCCGTATTCATCTTTTTTTGTATTTGTCCTGGATAGGGACAAATATCATGTAGTTAACTTATCATTTAAGATATATCATAAGGTCAAAATCCTAATAAATTGTGTTTCATTGTAGCATTTCCTCAGAGCCAAGAACTGTGCTTCAGTGCAGAAAACAGTATGACAACATAAAGCAAAGAGGTAATAAAACATAAATAATTAAGAACAAAATCAATATTATAGAATGAATTTATTGAACCAGAAATTTTTTTATTCAAAATCAAATGTTATGGACTTTAATGGTGCATGCATTTTCAGTAATTGACTTTTATTAAAGAACCTTCGGGTTGTATTGGGCAAATGCACATTATAATAATTCAGCCAGAATATAATATTTTTTTATCATCAATTAATATAAAACAATACCTGCCAAAACATATTAAAAAATTTCCAATATACTAAACCTACAGGATAAAAAGTACATGTTCTCATTCACTATTTCCAATCATGAAATATAGTTTTATTGTTTTGTTGTAGTTTACAATAAAATATTCATTATATAATTTTTAGCCAAAGAAAAGTTACATGAAATTAAAACGCCGCAAACTGGAGCAGGGCCAAAACCATGTGATCCACCGCTAAGTCAGCAGATCCTTTTGGAACAACTAGGTGGAAGGCCACAAATGTGTGGTCTGTATGCATGTCTGGATACTGAAGGTAAATTATATGTTCTGTGCATATACATATAAATAATAATTGTATCATAATTACTATAAGATATTACATTTTTAAAATATATTCTTATACTTATTTCACTGATATATATAGTTTTAAAAAATTTAATTAATTGACATTCAATGATAACATCAGTAATAGTTGCTACTTACTAAATGTGTTTATACCACTATTAACAAGTGTATTGAATTCATAGTTGTTTATCTATCTTTTTCTCTAGTGGAAAATCTACATGAGGAGGTGGAGAAAATTTCATATTCTGGCATGCAGGGAACATATGAACCATTGCCTGGACCAAGCAATCAGTCATTATCTACAGGTAAAAGTTATAAATGTTTATTGTTTAAACAATGATTGAAAACTAAAAAATGTTACCATACTACCGATAATATAAGCAAATGAATGAGATTTCAATAAAGCATATGCAACAATGCATCATATCAGGTAACTAATATGAAAACAACATTGGATCATTAATTGTAATGTAATTATAACATCACACACTAAGGGGCATTTGAGGTTAAATTTATTTGACAATGTTTGTCTTAGGATGGGTATTTAGTGTCAAATTACACAAATACAACACCATTACTATTGGCCAATGAATAGATGTCTATAACTATTTTGATTTCAAGTCTTTTTTAAACTTCATATTTCAACTACCTAATTTGATAAAGTGGAGGTTAGTAAATAATAAATATGACGTGTAAGAAGTGGACGCTGCTAATAATGAACACGAATATTTTTTAATAAAAAAAATAAATAAATACGTTGGGTAAAATAAAATAAATGGAAAATACCTTACCAGAAATCCTGTAAAATCCCTGCTTGACAGCTGATGTTGACTCTTCTCTGGGAAATTGTATGAACTTCTTTGCCTGTCTCACTAAGGCTCTCGCCACTTCATTTATGCATCTGCATACAGTGGCTACACTCACACCCAAGGACTCTCCGATGAGCCTGAAGTGAGCGTCAGTAGCGAAAAAGCGTAAGGCCACAAGCACCTTGTGGAGGGGCGGTAACGCCATGCTCCGCTTCGTAAAAGCCGAATCAAGTTTTTCAGTAACAGTATTTACGATGAATAAAATGGTAAGTCTGGTAAATCTATAGCGAGCGAACAAAACAGTGTCATCAACGTCCATTGGGTTACCTCTGTCCCTTATAATTCTCCTTTCTAATCGAATCCTTTGATGACGTCTACGATAACGTCGTTCAAGCGCCATATTTGAGCGTCTCCACTTGAGGGAGCATAACCCTAACCTCAGATAATTGAGGACAGTTCTCAAATTTGAGTTAAGATTTTTCTCATTTGTTCTTTGTGAAACCGGATTTAAGAAAAATCTCAAATTTTGAGGAAAATATCAAAATCTGAGTTGAAACTCATACTTAAGATGTTTAGTGAAACCGGGCCCAGTGGTACCAAACTTTTTCGGGCCCATGGTTATCCTCAGCGCTTTTTCCTTACCCCTTTAAAAGCATTAATTTGCATTAGCTCCCACCACCCCTCGGTAATTCCTATACCCCCAGAAAGCGGTACCTCCCATTTTGGGAACCACTGATTTACACCATGACAATGTCTACCAGATAAGCGTACCGTGTTTATATTTATATATTAGTTATCTCTATCCAACATGTGCAATTTGTACACCGATCTCAAAGAAAAACAATGTTTCATTCTTGTATGCAATGCCGATGCTTAAAACAATTTGGCTGAAAATGAATTCATCTCTGAACCATAACAAAATATTAGCTCATTATCTTTCTCTAACAAAGAGACAGATTATGACATTACTTATAATCTGAGACCACGGGTTTTTTTTTTTACGATCCTAAATAAACACTCACCTATACCAGTCAACAGAATTACACGATCAAGGGAATCAAATGAAATCTCGTAACGTAGAAGAAACTATTATAATAAATGTACAGCTTTCTTAAGTTGTCGTTTGTGGAGGAACAAAGTAATATCACTCATTATAAAACGTAATCGTTCACTTATAAAGGGACTATCGCCTCAAACTCTGATAACAAATCCATCTAGAATCAATTGCGAGAACTAACTTACGACATTATAAGCGACTGTACTTCATTTGTTTTACTGATAAACACTTGACAGGTCTAACTTTACAGTCCCTAAGATAGACACACTTACTATATTTGTGAATAAAAGGGTCATGTTAGTTTCAATATTTCGTTGATAATAATGACTGACAATATCGATATTATCAATAAAGTAGACACTTACAAATGAATGGGTCTAGATGAAGGCCCTCCCTCCTTCCAAAAAAGTCTGGACTAAGTCGGCTTATCAATTTCAGTGTCGTTGTAAGAGTAGAGTAATCAACTGTAGAATCAATTCCTGTAAATCGAAATTAGCAATTTCAGTTATTCGCAAGTATTCACAATTCATAAGGAAAATGAAAAGATTGACACATCCATCTATAGACCAGTATCTGATATATTTGCACTTGCAAAAATTACTGGAAAACATGTAAGTGAACATTTTTCTTTATATATATCTCTTAACAAGTACTAACTCCTCCATGAATCACAATCAGGTTTGAGAAAGAAACAGTCATGTGAAACTGCATTGAGACACCTTATAGACCAGTGGCTATCAGCGATCGAATCAGGCGAACTTTGGCGCAATCTTCATTGATTTAAAACAAAATATATTCGATTTTGTAGACCATTCGGTCGGTACTCATTAAACAAGTTTTAACCTGGACGTTTTATTCAAACTCATTTTCTTGGTTCAAGTCTTATCGCACTAACAGACCCCATGTTGCCGGCACAGCCAAATAAACTTTTGAATCAAGTCGTATTTTAAGCCAAATAAACTTTTGAATCAAGTCGTATTTTAAGCCAAATAAACTTTTGAATCAAGTCGTATTTTAAGCCAAATAAACTTTTGAATCAAGTCGTATTTTAAGCCAAATAAACTTTTGAATCAAGTCGTATTTTAAGCTGTTTCCTCAAGGATCTATACTAGAGTGTCTTTTTCTCCTCTACTGTTTGTTAATGACTTTGTCTTGTATCCAGCGCACTCTAACCCTGATATTTTCGTTGGCGATTCATTATGTAATTATCTGACAAATCTCTTGAATCCATTGAAAATAATATTCACATCAACATCAAAAATAAATCAATTCGGTGTAAACTACACATAATGCAAATTAATGTCATAAAACGAAATGTATGATAATCAGAACAATGCAGCGACTATCGACAAACATGGATTTACTTTTAACTAAAAATAGCTTAGATGTGTCGACATTTAAAATATAAACTTCTAGGTATCTGCATCGATCAACATCTCAGCTGGAATACACCTATCGATCAGCTATCGTAATGATAGTCTGACTCTCTTAAAATCACTGTTGAAAGTTGAATCTCTCTCTCTCTCTCTCTCTCTCTCTCTCTCTCTCTCTCTCTCTCTCTCTCTCTCTATATATATATATATATATATATATATATATATATGTATTAACACTGTATATTCTGACTGCTGGACTGATAAGAGAGCAATGAACGAGAGGTTAAGGACACGCGGTATTAATTATATGGAAAAACTGGGAATGAACGAAAGGTTGAGGAACTCCACAGCGCACAAAATTTCAAAATAGCATCTGGTATGGAAGAATTTTGAATGCGCCCGTTACTGTTGAAAGTTGAATCGCACTTTGACTTTAAATTCGGGATATATATATATATATATATATATATATATATATATATTCAGCTGGAATACACCTATCGATCAGCTATCGTAATGATAGTCTGACTCTCCTAAAATTACTGTTGAAAGTTGAATATCTCTCTCTCTCTCTCTCTCTCTCTCTCTCTCTCTCTCTCTCTCTCTCTCTCTCTCTCTCTCTCTCTATATATATATATATATATATATATATATATATATATATATATATATATATATATATTAACACTGTATATTCTGACTGCTGGACTGATAAGAGAGCAATGAACGAAAGATTAAGGACACGCGGTATTAATTATATGGAAAAACTGGGAATGAACGAAAGGTTGAGGAACTTCACAGTGCACAAAACTTCAAAATAGCATCTGGTATGGAAGAATTTTAAATGCGCCCGTTACTGCTGAAAGTTGAATCGCACTTTCACTTTAAATTCGGGATATATATATATATATATATATATATATATATATATATATATATATATATATATATACTATCACTGATAGATGACGGTTGTACCATATGGGAAAGCACTTCCAAATATAATCTTTTCAAAAATGACAACAACAACAGCAACACCTACAAACAAAAAAAACACAACAGAAAGCGCGTCTCGAATAATTCTAAACGTTCAATTACGATTCCTTCTAATGTTTTGTTTCAACTTCTACAATAGATATCCATACAAAAACGTATTGCTGGCTTTAATTGAATCATGTTATATACATCCTTAAAGAATTTTTTTCCAGATTATATATCTAACATGAGTGAACTAAGGCCCCCACATACAGATCGAGTAGGAAAGAAGCTGAACAGACCTCGTTTCAAAAGGTCTTTTTTTAGAAAAGAAAGCTTCTTATGAGATAGAAAAGGAAATAATACAAGTTCGATATTTCTAAACCGAAGCCTCTAACGAACAATGTTTTCTCTAACTGGGTTAGCTTATTGTATTATTTTTTAACGCATGTTTTCAAAACGTTTGCGTTAGCAACAGAGAGGGTGAACATACCTCTTGCTTAAACGTTATTTTTGAAAATAAAGCTTCCTGCGAAAAAATACAAAGTTAATAACGCCGAACCTTAGCCGCTAAGTGACTGAGTTTTTTGGGGTGAACTGTTTTTTGTGACCTTATCTTTTGTCGTTAGTGTTTTTCAACTTTTATTTTTACATGAGTTGGTTCCCAGACCAGACGTATCATTGAGGTCCCACACTCTCTGCTGATGTTTGGTTTGAATAATTAAATCATTATTATATCAGACTAGCTGGTATTTTCTACCCAAGATATCAAGACCTAGACAATATCGCTACCAAGATATCAAGACCTAGACAATATCGCTACCAAGATATCAATACCTAGACAATATCGCTACCAAGATATCAAGACCTAGACAATATCGCTAGCAAGATATCAAGATCTAGACAATATCGCTACCAAGATATCAAGACCTAGACAATATCGCTAGCAAGATATCAAGATCTAGACAATATCACTACCAAGATATCAAGACCTAGACAATATCGCTACCAAGATATCAAGACCTAGACAATATCGCTAGCAAGATATCAAGATCTAGACAATATCGCTAGCAAGATATCAAGACCTAGACAATATCGCTACCAAGATATCAAAACCTAGACAATATCGCTAGCAAGGATCATATAAATGTATCAATATAAATCCGTTTGTAATAGTTTGTGCACGTGGAAACAAGGTTTTGAATTTAATTATATCCATATCCCCTAAACACCAAAATTCAGTTGAATATTTCGTAGATTATGTGTATGAACGCCATTAAAAAAGATTAAAATATTGCAGTTTTCTCTGATCACTTTAGGTATATGTGTATATCGCTGATTAACATAAATCACGTCTGTGTTTTTATGTCTGCCTTAAACGAATATCCGATCTGCATTTGATTGATTGTCCAGCCACACATCTTTATAAGCAACTTAATTATTATTAATACCGTTGAGATCATCTATTGCTGGGGCTTCATCAATATTGGTGATAAATCCAATAATATCATCGCCGTCTTCATTCAACAATTTTTCGTTCTCATTAAAATATTTCAACACATCATATCATCATTGATCATCTTCAGATGGTGCTACACAATATAACGTATCCCACATGAGTCATCTCATTATCAAATTAAGTAACAATTGCGTCTTAATAGACCATAATGGATCTATGATAATTGCTCTGATAGAATTCGATAGCAGTGATTGATGTTTGACTGGTTCGTACCTTTCTGTCGATGAGAAGTCAGCGAAATCAATATTGTACAAATATAATAAATAATATGGACTTATAATGTGTTCGATGCAGAGCATCAATCCCCACAAGTGGATTAACAACAATAATCAGAAACAAATCTGGGACTTACAAGCACTTGTGTGAAATGTGATAAACGAAATATAAAGTTGTCTCTCTTGACAATTAAAAGAAATAGGTGGTGATACCGTTGCTTCATTAGGACAATTGCCAGGAACTCTATCCATGGGCTAAGCATCCAGCAGAAAAACAACTTCCTGGATATAATTATAGTGGTCCTGAAACCCAACTTTACATTCAACTTAACGAACGAAATCAGCCAAGACCTGGAGAGTATCAAATAAATGCAATTGATCAAGCATGTCACGTTCATGATGTATCGTATAAAAATAGCGATTTACATGAACGATATATTTCAGATGTGAACTTGATTCGTTGGTTAAATTCCATTAAGGAACTCTTTCAGATAAGCATTAGCTCCTTGGTTGGTAAGATCCGCGATGAAAGGTAAACTTGTGTGAGGGGCTGATCATTAATCAACTTATTATTATTATTAATGGAATCGATTTGTTATAGCCCAATACTATATTGGATAAGTAGAGCACCGATTAGCAAACTCGCTCATGCAGCAAATGTTAAACGTTATGTTGCTGCAAACTGGTTAGTACGAAAGGCGATATGGCAAATTTATCTACTACTACCGAAACAATTCAGTACACACATTTTGACTTCAGCGTTCCTAATGAAGTTCATCAGACAGATATTTTGTTTCTACTTCATGATACTATTAAAACTGGTAGACATCAATACACATACAAATATGTGTTGACTGTGGTTCAGGTTGCAAGTTGTAAAGAAGCAGAACCATTATCACCTAAAACAGTTCTAGACGTTTCATCTGCCTTTGAACGAATTTATTAACGAGGACCCTTGCGATATAATTATTTGTTACGAGTTGATCCTGGCAAGACATTTCTTGGTGCAGTATCATCTCTGATGAAAAAACACAGCGTAAAAATCAGACAAAGATATGTAGCAATTCATCGGGATGAGACAATCGTTTAACGATTTAATCAAACACTGGCTGAGCGATTATTTGGATATCAATATGCAAAGGAAATATCTATGAACAAAGTCGAAAAGGATATCAGATCTCATGAATCGATTGCAAGACTACTAAGTGGGAGAGCTGAAGTAAATATTGAAATTACTCGTGAATTTTCATGAACTTTACCTATGCGATCACAAAAAGCATATACGAATACAACTATACGACTTTTGAGAACAAGAGGAATAAGCAATGCTACTGTAAGATATTTATATGAACCTGGTGAACACGAAGGCGATAAAAAAGAGTGACTGATCCTGTTTGGTGTGTAACAGCACGTACACCTTGCAGCGGGTAAGATCCACAAGTAAATCCCCAATATACAGATTAGATTCAACTAGTCCTCTACGTGGTTTGGTACGTGGATAATTACAATGAATTCCTGAGATACATAATTACAACCATCTTTACATTTGTGAACTAGCACATCGACTTCAGTTACTCTCAAGACAGGTCACATTTTCACCTGTGTGACCAAGACTACTATAAAATCTATCTACGATAAATTGTCTCTGATTATTATTTGAATATTGCCACAACATTATTGTGTTACAGCTCTTACAATGACTAATTTGACCTTTTTTAATGTCATGACAAATTTAATCAGGGTCGCGTTTAACTTTTATCACATTGCTTATATCTAATTTGTTTCTTACTACAGCTTCGACAGCAACTTCGCTGTTATTGTCAGCAGTTTGATTATTCTTTACTGTAAAATCTACGATAACCTGCAGCTGACATAATATTCTGACGCTAGACACTGCGCGATAAACTAAGTTTGACCACTCAGTTCTATCATCAACAATCTAATAACTGTTTCAGAAATAATCTTCGAAATGGATGAATTATCATTGCATATCCTAGCGTCCATGGTAGTTTTGTCTTTTAATGCACACCCAGTAAGACTGACAGGAACAATAGCAATATCATTTAACACAAGAGTTCGTTTTTCTGACGATCCTGGTATATCAACGTCAATATTTTTCCGTCGAGTATCTGATGGGCGATAACGCAATGGTACGGGTATATTTGAAAATTTGACTTCATGCTACAAAAGTAATTGTTCTTGAACTGTAACACGAACTATTTTTCCACTTGCAACTTTCAAATCATCTGGCCTCCACAAATTCTAAAATCGTCTATATGCGTTTCTGAAATTATATCAAGCATTATTTCACATTGATTTATTTGTGGTTGCAGTCTGATTTATTTCGTAGACTCTTAATTCTGGATCAAGATAATTCTGATGCTCTAAGCTCATCAGTTATTTCCTCATGATGATCAACAAAAGTTTGCATCCATATGTGCCAAGACAATCCAAGAAGAGAGTGTGGTTGACCATAATCACCGCACATTATGACGGAATTAATTTCTTGTCAATAATAAATCAAGAAATATTTTTAATATATTTTTAGCTTCGGTACACATATCATCACAAATGACGATCCTTAAAATGAGTTTTCACCCATTTGCTCAGGAGTCCATTTATCTCATTTACATCGAAGAAAATCATGATAAGTGCATGATTTAACATTTTGTTTCTTCATCTCTCTGGCGCGTCTGTGTATAGTGGTTAAAACGATATCAACATTTCGAAATAATTCAATCGCAATAGTTGTTTTACCATAATTTCCGGACCCATTGAGATCATCTGCTTTATGCCTAGTCACAGGATCATACACTGATGAAACAGGTGACAATTTTGATATTTGATTGTTTTTGTAATAAATATCCTTTATTTCAACGTGGGCAGATTCAGAATAGTTATATATCACTTTTCTTGTTTTATTCTCCATTTGCCCCATGATACATCGTAATCAATGCTTAAGAATTGATTCAGCAGTTGTGAATATTTTTTCCATATAATGAATCTTTAGCAGTTTTAGGAAATCTGTTTATCATCGATAATTGATTTATAGAGCATTGCAGATCTTAAATGTATAAATTGAGGTGACTTGCCTTCAATGTAACTAACAATTGTATCTAGTTAGTTCCGTTAGATCAGTAAGCGTTTGTTTCGACTTACAAAGACATTTTGCTTCGTTGCATCGGCGGTTTTATGATCATGTTCATTATTGTCCATAATTATTCTTGAATCATGTCATCTATGGTTATATCGTCCTCCTTGCGTAAATTTACAAATTCTTATTTGGTCAAGATCTAATGCGGTTTTATTTTCAAAATCGGTTAAATCTGGATTTGCATGATCGGAATATTTCTTTTGCTATGGTAAACCAAACTTCTTTCTGCGGATGATATTATATACTTGCTTCATACACTATCTGAAATATTCGTAATTTTGCATCGATCATATATCGTAACATTAAAATTGGTTCCCAATCTTTTGTGTGAAAAGTTTTTACCAACCCAGACATAACCATTCGCATGAAGATCTTTAGCAAACTCGAATGATTCGATCTAGTTAGATCAAATATTGTCAAAGGTCTGTTTATTGCGACTCTGATCATATCGCGTTTTGGATGTCAAATTTTAAAACAATTTCCATGACTGTCTCTCATTTCATGAAATGTCATTGCTAACACGCTGCCATATAAACTGAGATAACATCTTTAAAATTATATTTAGTGTTCCACATCCACCGTGTCCGTATTCTATACAACTGCGTGGCATGTTCTAAAGTAATTCAAATCGTGTTGGTTTCCATAAATTGTTTTCTCTTTCAAGGTGAGCAGCAACTGACTCAACGGTAAAACAATTATTCAATATTTATTGAATATTGTTAGTCTGCGATGAAAATGTCTACGCAAGATTTTTATTTCTTCGTGAAGCGATTCTGAACGATAAATATCTCCTAATTGATCATGATTTTCATTATCTGAACCTCAAAACAGTCACACGGATACAGTAGTAAGAGGGGTATTTAATTGGATTTAGCTACGTTAGCTATGGATTGATCTCCCTCGATATTATGAGCCGGTGCGTGAAAGATAGAATATCAACAGAGAACTGGCATTGATGTTTATTGACTCTCCTGACGGCAGACCATATAATTTAAGACTACCAATACATGTCGACGACACGGCTGACGATGATGTGTAATCTGTAGTTCATCATGCTAATCCAAAATACAACTTAGGATTTAAAACACTCAATCGATGCTGAAAGATGGAAAATATAAGATTTCCATGTGCAATTCCACTGTTACATATCTTTGGATTTTGCAGAAATTTGGAGCCAAGCACAGAGCTGTACTTGTAAGCAAGGCTACTGACGATGATGTGCTTTAACGCCCTGTCAGTGATGCTGAACACGGAATAATGTCGAAACATTCACTGTGGATACCAGTAATAACTCCATCACGCGCTGAACAACAAATATAACTTTACTGATCAAGGTGATAAATGAATTTTATCATGGTTGGCGATGGCTTCAGATGGTATTCAATGTAACCCTAATGGTTTATTCACATGGCATATATCGGCACCACGGCAAATATTTATTGCTTTCCAAATACTGAACGAATAAATTCACCAAAACACAGTACGTTGATATTTGACAAACTCTGTGCCTCTGAAGTTTCCTTAAGAATAAATGGGCATCAAGAACATACAGACGAAGTATTGTTAAATATTTGATCAAACTCTTGTTGCACTTGCGTATCATCGTTTCACATTCATGGGACGTGTTCAAACTATAGATACATGTAATGGTTTACAAATATCACAGCTGGATTTTACAACCCTATATCCGATATATTACTTTTCTCTGGAACACTTGGGATGCTCAGACAATCTTTCGTTGATATACACTTCCGAGTTGGCGTGAACAAAGGAGCTATTGATAATGATAGAGCGGTTGCCGTTATACGCTGAGATAACTCGATGTTACGTGAAGGCGCTAGTAGAGGAGATAAATAAATTGCTCATGTCAATATAATGCCATTAAATCATGTTAGTTTCAGTCGGACTCCTTGTCAGATTCAAAGGCTACATCCAAAATCAGAAAATAAACGTTGATATACACTTCCGAGTTGGCGTGAACAAAGGAGCTATTGATAATGATAGAGCGGTTGCCGTTATACGCTGAGATAACTCGATGTTACGTGATGGCGCTAGTAGAGGAGATAAATAAATCGCTCATTGATCTCCTAATATGTGTGAAGCAAATGCTGTATCAATATCAACAGCACAACCTCATAAAGTTGTGCATACGTAAACTAGCTCTGTTTTAAACAGTATATTGGTAGATATTTAAGAATGATCTCTTAAACAAAAACCTAACAAAATAACCCATGAAAATAGTCGTAAATAGAATAGCTATGAAATATCTCAAAGGTAGATCCAAACGAAATGATTGTATTTCAAGATAAGTAAGAAAAATATTAAAAACGAATAAACTTCAATTACTAGCAAATATCATTAGAATTAATTGAGTAACTAAAAACAGAATCGTTGTGTTTGATAGTTACGGAAGGAACACTAATAACATTTCTGGTCTTAGAGAACCAGAATCATGCAAAAAATGTCGACAATAGCAACCTAATAATGAAGAACTCGTTAGTTGCAACCAATGATGGAATGAACACATTTAAATTCTAAATAATGTAATCATGTACAACCATGTTTGAATTTGCATATAAACATAAATATAACCATTCATTACTTTTTGGGAAACCCATCAGACATCGACATTAAGCTCGTTGACATAAAAGTTACCGACAGTGTAGTATATACATCAGCATTTAGATTTTGGATACCACTTAATAGCTCCATTATCCTTACCGGTATATGCAGGTTCTCAGTACTTTGAACTACAACATTTACGATATATACCACAATTTCACGGCGTTATCCGCTAACTGTGTCTTCTGGAAATATGTTAGTGATGTTGGAGCAGTGCGACTCGAAAACATTTGTTGTGGAACCCGACAAATAAAAGTTAGGTTTGTTTAACTATTCGTGTCTTGAATTAATATCTCAATTACCACCTAATTTGTTTAAATCCTCTATATAAGATTTCGGAAAACTCACACCATATAAAAGGTTTGCCGCTTTTATTGCTGGAGCAAATAATGGTAATGATCTTACTGAAAAAATATAAAGCTAAACCAAGATATTAATGCTGCAAAAATGAGATTAATAATAAAACAGTTATATTTAATGAATAAGTAAATAACTCGAAAGAAAATTATCCAATAGTAATTGCAACATTCAAAAATAAGATAAATCCATTGATACCTTAAAAATGAAATTGCAAATAACACAAATTATATGATGCATTATGTGCTACAAGTAAAAAATCTTACTGTGTAAATTCAAAGCTTAGCAAGGATAAAAAAATCGAAACAAAATTATCTAAAAATTAAATTGCAGAAAGTGACACAGAACAGTTTATTACGGAATTTCTTTATTGTCTGTATGATTCATTTGACTTTAATGAATCGTCTTTAGATAATGATAATTTATCTTCCGAAGATCCATATTCAGAAAAAAGATTATCTAACACAGCTGCACGATTAATAATACTTTTTTTCTTTCGCTTCCTCAAGTAATTTAATAATACGATATACATTATCTAATGAATCTTTATCACGCATTCGCGACATCTCTACTGAATTAAATTCATTTTTAATACTTTCAGCAATAAGTATTTCGCATGTTTTTTGTATGTTTGGGTGTCGGTTTTAACAGATTTTCAGAGCTCAACTTGATAACTTCGCTTATGATAGTATTATACTGATTCATATATTATATTCAAATATCTAATTGCCTGAATATGATAGCAAAATTAAGCATATTACAATGATATCCACATATTATATATTTGAACATGCTATATACGATCTACCGTCTGCAACGTATTTTACCAAAGTGGTTTAAAACTGAACCATTTAGCAGCTGCATATAATGATTGAGAATTAATTTCGTTAATTCCAACGACTGCAAAAATTTGTCTATTAATTTCATTTTAAATTTACCAGTTTTACCAGTTTCGCCAGGTTGACTCTGGGTTACAGTTCGTAAATTAGATTGAGTATTAAATCGGGGATTGGAATTAATATGATCGCTTACAAGACCTTTTTCAATTAGTCCATTAAAGCATTCATAAATAAATACATGACAATGGTATGCCTTATCTTTAATCCTGAGCATAGTTAAAATCTGCAATTTCCAATGGTTTCATCGCGGAATGCTTCATATTATTTAATTAAAAATCAATTTTCTTCCATTGCTACACAATGAGCTCTTCTACTATTTTTCCATACAATCAACATCAATGTTATACATGTTTTCATACCGCAAGAATGTTCGCAATTTTGTACCTACACGTTTAGACAATTATTGTTTTTTTTTTTTCTCGAACTGCACAATTACAATTTACTCATGGAATTGGGGAATTTGCTTCCGCGTTTTATATACGGTATATGGTGTGCGAAGTATTGATTTATACAATTACGTTGACAAAATCTGTATAGCCAGTTAACAACCATCTTCATTTGTTGTTGCTTGGTCATTATAATAATACAAAATTATTAATTATAAATATATTTGCTTAAGTATTATATGAATGAATTTTCTTTTGAAATTGAAAAATATCTATCAAACATATTTGATCTTGATAAAAAAATTCCTCATTTGCAGTTTCTGACTGATCCCGCAGATAATAATCTAATTAAAACTATTCGTGACGCCAAGAAAGTTTTTGCAAGAATGGTATATTTTTGCAAGAATGTTATATTTCATTTAAAATCGTTAAAATCACTAAAGATGGTATTAATGCTACAAAGAACGATTATCGAGCAGCTACGATTATTAATTATCTCGACAATGAACATATATTTTGCAAAGTAAAATTTACTGTATCAGCAAATACCGAGGAAGGCGCTAATTGGATTATCCGAGACAAACATAACCGCGTTTTTCACAATGGACATGCTGTTACTTTTTTTAAAAAAAATCAGAGACCAGGAATGCTGACTGACATTGGTATACCGTATTATGAATGAGCGTTTCCTGTAACTACAGTTATTTCTGCAATATATCTAATAATTGAAAATCATAATACCTGCGTTATATTGTGCTGCGAAACGAGTTAACAGAACGTTTTACAAATGTGATTCGTGGAAACGGTTAAACGGATTGTCGACGTAAAAAATAAATAAATGGACAGAAACAGTTAAATATACTGGAGCAACAATAAATGATTTTGCTAAACTATGAAAGAAATTAATATTCCAATAACAGTAAAAACAATAACTGGAGAGATTTTGTACGAATTGAAATATAAATCGAAGTGAGCTCCGAAAATATTGATCATAATGCGCATGAAAAATCTTTTGTTGAGATATACCCATGACGACGCTGATAAGGTGCAAAGCAACTGTTTTACCGTTCCGTCAGTTGCTGATCATTTTGCTCAAAAGTACAATTCTATGGAAAACACTACAGTGGGATTTTCTTAAAGGTAGTTGTATCGAATACGGATACACTGTAATATGGAATACCAATTACGATGATACAGATGTTATTTCAGTTGATATAGTTGCATGTTTTCCTGGAAAATTTCCTGGAGCAGGTGAAAATTCTGAGCTTTTAAACGATTTGGTGATCCAACACACAAATTGATTGGAATTGCGATATACAAACCCATTCCAACGTTTGACTGTACTGGATTTGCACCAATTAAATCATTTAAGTTTGCCATAGGTCTTCATCCGACATGATATATCTGGTTTGTCAACCAGTGTTTGAGAAAAAAATGTGGGCATCAATAGTATTAATACGATTTATTCATGATACAAAAATATTGGAATCGGCAACGATAGACGAAAAAATCATGTAGTTCACAAAGACTGCTTTGGGTACCACAAAAAAGAAACATTCTGAAATTCCTAATACAATTGGTACATTTACATAAGGAGTATCGTATGATCATAAACAAAATTTTAAAAAAATAATTATAGTTTATGCTTAGTTAGACTTTATAAATGCTGATACAACGAAGCAATGTCCACTTACAGGATTGAAATACATATGTACATGTGTGAGTTACACTGATGGTGAGTCACCGGAGTTTGTCCATTTAATAACTTCAATATTTGCGTAAGCTTCGATAAATTTATTATCGACGATAAATAGATTCCTGAATTAGCAGTTAAGATCGCTACAAATTCATTTTATATCAATACAACATATGCAGAATTATAAACACTACTACATATCAGCGCTTATGCATCATGGGACGAATTGAGAATATAACGAGACAAAATTCTTAGTCATTCTGAATCTGCCGACGTTGCAATTAAAATATTTATTACACAAATAATCAAACATCAGAATATACATCTGTGATTGCATTTTCGTCGCAGCACTTTGTACTGTGCTGATATGATTGTTTATACATCTACAAATAAACTCGCCATAGCAATGAACGAACGACGAGTTGAATATCATGCTTATCATAGCTCTTATCGATAGAATGAAGATACATGGATTCCTGAACGAATGGGCGAGAAATATAGTCAAAACATTATTATATGCGATGCAATATGTAGTGCAGAAGACATTAACAATATTTCTTGATTAGATGTTTTTGAACGATACTGCTGTGTGTTTTAGAGGCTTTACTGACCTTGTATTATTTCCTATTTTTTCTCTTACGAAGTTTTATCTTTCAAAACAATGAACCGTCGTAAATAAGTCTGTTTAGTATATTTAGTATCTCTGCTGCTGAGCGTAATCTCCGATCAACTGCTAGCAACAATCTTCCGATTCCGTGGTCGAAATCCAACTAGTTCAAAGCTAATTCATTGTTTCAACTCCTACCTTTCACATTTCCTTAGCGCTGATGATACGCATTTCAAATTCACTTGCTACATTTAAAATATTATTTAGGAATTCTTGACCTGCTTGAAAGACATAAAAGACACTCAATAGAGAACCATTATCATTTTGTTCACACATAATTTGTGCATGTTATATTCGATAAATGTGTATACGACTTCGGTCATGCAGAAATGTGTATACCTGTGTATAGTACATTGTTTATTTATGTATCTGTTGGCATGTGTAGTCACATTCATCAATTATTTTTCAATCTGTGTGTGTGTGTGTGTGTGTGTGTGTGTGTGTGTGCCATTTTTTCTTATTGTTATTTTAAAAAATATAACCAATAACCAAAATTGGTGACTATATGGCAGATGAGTATTTTATAAGCAAATGTGTTATTTGTAAATAAAAGTTTTGATTTTTATTATTATTATTATTATTATTATTATTATTATTATTATTATTATTATTATTACTATAGAGAGATATGAGCGTATATCACTGATTATCGGAAAAGTTGACTTTCATCTCCATTAGATTTTTCATATTAAATATATGACATTGATTTAAACGATAATATATTTGAAGTGAGTCCAAATTTCGTGCTTTACTGCTGACTTAATTAAAATCTTTTCAACTCCATTTTAACCTTCGATCTTAAAACTACATTTCGTAGTAACAGGCAAGTTTAGTTCTAATTCAGAAAGTAAAACCAAAACAAAGCAAAAACAAACCGGACTTCCTTTGTGATGGAAGAATACATCAAATAAACATCGTAATGAGTTACGTCCAGCAAGTATACTCCATGTTAAACACTTCCGATGACATGTTTGACCTAAGATTGCTTGAGCAAACGGAAGCTCCACATTTAGGTTAATATCTAATGAATGGGAACGTGCAGCTTAAATTAGTAATTTCCGTGTTATGATAAAAAGCATCTGAATTTAATTGAAATATGGCCACTTATTTCCTGGTTGACAACGTATGTTTATTTCTACTAAGAATAAATTACGCTGCGTGCATATGTATATATGACGGGAAAGGGATGTGATTTATACAGACTTAATAAAATCGGTTGTAATGATAAATTTGAAGATTCCGAATATTACCGGAAATGTAGAAGCCAGACAGTCAATATTTTAAGTCTCGAATTGAAGGTTTAAAAGGCATTTTTATCATTATGACGTTTCAAGCATTATGAGTGACGAAATAGTAACAATCACATAATCCATTTTTGGCAGTCACTACAGGAAAGGTAAAGGAATAATTGTACTACATATAACACTGCCGTAGGTAGTATGATTAAATCTATTAAATAAAAAATCAGATTTATTTTTATTTTATGCGCGTTCTATTTTCGAAGTGAATACTAATACATTTAGATTTTAAAAAAAAAATATACTCATCATGTAGTCTTGTACATTAATTAGATCTTAAGGTACATCCTGTATTCCATCAGAATATCATCAGGAATTCATACGTGTACAGGTGTGTCTTTAATTAGATCTTAAGGTACATCCTGTATTCCATCAGAATATCATCAGGGATTCATACGTGTACAGGTGTGTCTTTAATTAGATCTTAAGGTACATCCTGTATTCCATCAGAATATCATCAGGGATTCATACGTGTACAGGTGTGTCTTTGGGATTATACCGTTCAGTGTTAAATTATAAAGCAACTATAAAGCTAACATTTTGTCTTTATTGCTGTCAACGATCCTACCGCCTTTAAGAATATTCTTTTATTATGACAAGGGAATCTGATTATACCCATATACCTAATTATTTTGTTTTTAATATCACGATATTTGGTCTTCTTGCGTTTGTCTGATAGTCTTTTTCTTTGGGGTAAAGATTAATCTTACATCGTCATTATAAATGAACAAATTTGAGATCTTATCTGCTTTCTCAATATTTCAGATAAGTAATTACAAAAAGACAAAATAACCAAAGAAATCAAAACAAAAAATAGTTTACGGAGTCTTTCTGTATGGTTCTTTTCATAAAGAATCAATATAATAGTTTTAGAGAATTGTCGATCACGAATAATACAAGTTAAGATAAATGTAGAAATTAAGCCCAAAGACTTAGCATAAATATGCCAAACCAGCACATAATTTACATTTCTTTGTGCACGAATATATTATATTTATGTGTTTTTCAGACAATGGTTTTCAGCTGCAAACTATTTGGAAAAGATCTACTATTGTACATACCAAATGAATCGCTTATAAGTCGAACCAAACTATAAACAACAAAGATCCTGATCTACGTAGCATGATGCGCATGCTTATAAGCGTCTACATTTATTGTTTTACTTATTACTCCTAAGAAATTGAACAGATCCAGATCTACCGATGCATTATGGGATTGTACTGTTTGCAGTTGGACTTTGTTTTATATACGAGTACAGACGGTATCTAGTTATGTAATGTCAAAATGTGACAGTCAAATGTTTAAAAGACACAGGACGGATATACACTTACGTGAGGGTGCTAGCAAATACAGGCATTTGGAGTTGGAACCAGGAAATCTGGCTGGAGTTTTGCAATAAAATTGCCAGAAATAGTAGTTAGTAATTACAGTCAGAATCGCATTCATATCCGTTTAATAAGGGATTTTCAGAGAAAATATAGCTTAAAATGGTACCTCTTGTCTCGCAGATCTTCTTTGAAACATGACAATTTATGAGTTCTTGGGATTATATTGACTCGATAAGTCTTTATGTTTTAGAATTATTAAGCGTGAATATTCATGAAATAATAATTTACACTGAGTTTGAGAACCTTACAGCCTTAAAGGGAATTATTAAACGCATACCGTAAATAAAGGCATATTTGAATGTTTGTACGCCTAGATATTAATTAAGAGACTGTAGTGCACTAGGTAAAATTTCCTTGTGAACTCCATGCACTACAGTTGTTATGGTTCCTTCTTTGAGTTCGAAGATGACCATGCCATCATAACTGATAAGGTTTATACCAGTACGTCATGGCGGATCAAACAAATTTATTGTCTAACTATATTTGGTATACTGAACTAAAGATGTCGCTTGATATTGCGTGATCAATATATACTGTCCTAGATTAGAGGTGAGGTCCTATGCGAGATCTTCCAAGATCTTCCAAGAGATATTTTGAAGTCGCTCGGCTGATATCCTGGTGTTGTGGCTTCACGTACCATCTGTGATTTCATCAGCAGAGTGTTCGGAATTCCTGGGCCCGGTTTTACTAAACATCTTAAGTATGAGGACATTCTCAACCTCAGATCCGTGAGTTTTTGGCCGAGCTGAGATTTCTCTCATGTACCGTTTCACTATGCTTCCTCAAATCAACACTTGAGGATCCTCAACTAAGTACGAAGTTTGAGATAATTTATTACACTCTTAAGCGACCGCACCGGAAGACTCTCTACCTTGGAAGTTAAGCATATGATCATCTCTATGGATTCACGTGCGAACTCCCGCTAACTGAAACTCATACTTAAGATGTTTAGTGAAACCGGGCCCTGGTCCTATTAGTATCTCAGTGTCCTGTAATTGTCCTGCCGTAATTTCTTCATCAGTCGCCTCAAAAGCCATGGTAACAATGATTTAGATTCTTGGAATGTACACTGTCAAGATTTCGCAATGATATATTAGGGATGACAACACAATACAATTTTAGATTTTAAGTTTTGTTCGGAGACTGATCACGCTGCTTTTCGATACATTTTCACGTCGTCTGCCAAGGGTCACATTCTTTGGTAATACTTGCGATGGTTTCATCAACAATCTTAACTGCACGTCACAGGGTACTGCTAGGAGAGGCGAACTTGTAAAGGAAGGAAAAATATAGAAAGTATACCATTTTTGTGCATCCCGCCAAGAGTACGTCAATAATCAAAGATTATTTCAAAAGAATGTTGCAAAGAATAAATCTGGGTTCACGTACACTGGAACATATGAATTATGGTTAAAAATATGGATTGCACTAATAATGTTCCACACCATTTTTTTGTCATCTGAGCCTTGTGGATAGTTTCTTTCATACCTTTTCCATAGTTTCCGTTCTGAATAAATTAGTAATTCGCATATTATGCTATACTACAGGCATTGCTAACAGTGCGTGCGCGTGAGGGTGTGTGTGGAGACAGGGGAGGAGGATGAAGAGGAGGAGGAGAGAGAGAGAGAGAGAGAGAGAGAGAGAGAGAGAGAGAGAGAGAGAGAGAGAGAGAGAGAGGTCTAAATCTAAGTGTCGATATTCAGCACATACATTTTAAATTCCATAACCTTTAACTAATTTTCGTATGTGGTTAACCTTATACATCAGTAAATGCTAATCAAATTAGGTTCATCCTGCGGAGAAGGAAACAATTTGGTGATTATCTAAATATCTGATTGCTTCAGTCACCATGTTTTAGTGTTTCAACGTTTTAGAAATTTGAATCATTACTAAAATACGCTGCGAGTTTCATCCGGATTGTCTAATTGTCCGGATAGTCTAATTATCCGGATTTTCTAATTATCCGGATTTTCTAATTATCGCAAAGTAAACAATCAATGGTTTCTCTTTTCGGTAGTATATTTCTCCCATTTACGAAAGACACAATCTTTTGTCAGAATTGTATACGTAAATATTTGTATACCTATATATTATTATCACAGAAATCAAAACATTATTGCTAGATCACAATTATTTTTCAGTTTCAGAAGATCAGGATTATTACAAGAATAAAGTCAGAATATAACTGAAAAAAATATTAATTTATTTAGTATCTGTATGTTAAGTTTTAGTGTAATTTGATTTGGTATTGATCTGTTTTGTTTTAGAGTCATTTTATTTAGTATTTGTCTGTTCTCTTTTAGTGTAAATTTATTTAGTATTTGTCTGTTATATTTTTGTGTCATTTTTTTTGGTATTGGTGTTTTATGTTTTAGTGTCATTTTATTTAGTATTTATCTTATGTTTAAGTGTCATTTTATTTGTTATTTGTCTGTTATATTTAAGTGTCATTTTTATCATTTATCTGTTACGTTTTAGTGTCATTTTATTTAGTATTTATCTGTTATGTGTTAGTTTCATTTTATTTAGTATTTATCTGTTATGTGTTAGTTTCATTTTATTTATTATGTGTCTGTTCTCTTTTGGTGTAAATTTATTTAGTATTTGTCTGTTAAGTTTTAGTGTCATTTTATTTGGTATTGGTTTATTATGTTTTAGTGTCATTTTATTTACTATTTGTCTGTTCTCTTTTAGTATCAATTTATTTAGTATTTGTCTGTTATGTTTTAGTGTCATTTTATTTGCTATTGGTATTTTATGTTTTAGTGTCATTTTATTTGCTATTGGTATTTTATGTTTTAGTGTCATTTTATTTGGTATTTGTCTGTTATATTTTAGTGTCATTATATTTAGTATTTGCCTGTATTGTTTTAGTGTCATTTTATTTAGTATTTATCTGTTATGTGTTAGTGTCATTTTATTTGGTATTTGTCTGTTATATTTTAGTGTCATTATATTTAGTATTTGTCTGTTTTGTTTTAGTGTCATTTTATTTAAAAATTTGTATGTCTGCGTAAACGTTTCGAACTTTGTGTACCATTTAGGTGTAGTTACAGAAATACAAACTCTCTGGCAATTACGAAGAAGTCGATACTTAAACTCGATGTGAAGACGAAAAGCATAACAAAAATGGTAAAAGGTCAATAAGCATTTTACTTTCAGCATGATCGCGTATTTTCAAGAGGGTTTTGTAAACAAAAAAGTCAGTGACTAACTGTCATGTCTGACAAGGAAATCAGTAATCCAAAAACTACCTTCAAGAGCAAATTACAGCAATGACGCATTAAATTAAATTAAAACATAAACAAATGAAGGGCAAATACGAAAGCACTGAATAATATTAAGTTAAAATAAAAACATTTCAAAGACAAAGACTATATTGGGGTATATTTATCTTATGTGGGCTAACATATTGCACAAAACCAATACATGTATTATTGACGTTTTGTTTAGAACGAATTAGCAGCACGAGAAATCGCCATCACTGCTGTCGCAGATGGAAAGGAAACAATTAATTAGAGCAGGAGTGGTTCATAATTACAGATAGTGAAGCCTTGTATTTCCTCAAATTGTTATTCCCATTCAAAACTGTGTCTTTGTATTAAATTGCTCTTAGATTGTTGCATGTGTCATTTGAGAGGAAAAAAATGAATTCGGACATGACAAAGTAGCAATTAAATCAAGACTCAAATTCGCTCGAACAGGAATAATGAATTCTGAATTTTACTGACATATCCATTCTGCAGTATAAAAGACAAGCGATGAACTGTGATATGATCTTTTAACCGATTTGTCACGCTAAAATCCAAAGAAAACCAACAAAGGACTATGGTCAGAACACTTTACTGCTGACCGCATTTTGTTAATATTACTAGAATTTATCTCACTCTTGTACAATTTGACTGACTAGGGCCAACCCCCCTCCAGCCATCCCTTATATGGCGCAGCTCAAATATTAATCCTTCCCAAATATTTGAATGATTTATACGCTTTAGGCTTAGGTCTCTATTTTATTGCTTCTACCAAGGGAAAAGTCCATAAAGCAAAGTGAGATATATCAACACCACTTTACAAAGATCGACTGGGAATGTTTTAAACTCTCTCCCGATAAAAAAATTCCCTAATAAACCCACCACAAAGCACAAATATATATATAGTTGATTCGCACATTGTATGTTTAATCGCAGAAATAGTCCTTTAAACCGTTCTCATGTAAACATACTGTTAGCTTGCTAGTATCATTGTATACTTTACTAATATTTATTTAATAGGAATTTATCAAAACTATTCTAAGGCTGCTTATTACCTTTATGTCAGTTGCATTTTTTATTTACAGGTCATAAACGGTTCAAATGATCGCTAATAGCGCTGTACTATATCAAGCGCTATTTGAAGAAAAAAAACATTGTTAATACGGGCTTGTGACAGCTGAGAATGCAGCATTTTCCCTTCCGTAACGTTTTAGTACAATATCATGAATGAATACACTATCTTGGATTTCAGGCAGCACACTGGTGCATGGATATATTTAATTTAATTTTATAGAACACGGTGCTGTATGCATACTTTTCGTAAGTTTTATACAGTACAATACTGTATTGATACTTGTCTTTCGTTCTATTTTGCTATTTTGTCTTTGAACACATCGCGGCATGGGTACTTTATTTCTAATTTTATTTATCTCATTACTGGATGTTAGCTGTCTTTTATTGCTATAGAGGACATTGTTGATACAGCATGAGCAATCCAGTACAATTGGAAGTAGCAACCTTCACATATGTCCCCGGAGTCCGATCCAAGATCGAAAATCATAGTTTTCAATAACAACTAATATCAAGTTTCTCATCGCTTTGCGTCACCAACTGTGCGGCATTCGCCAGACTATTAAGATTAAACCCCGTTTAAAAATTTCATTGTGTCCAAAATAGTCGTCACCAGACATGGTCAACCGTAATGTGCCAATCGTTGCGAACCTAACTTTCAGAAATTCTTGAGATCTTTCTTGAGTCTGAAGCAGCTGATCATTAGGACAATGATTATTCTACTCCGTGTAGATTCGATTTCATTCCAGAGAAAAGCAGTTCAAACGATATTACCACCTTTAAAATAAGCCCTATTTCATGTGGATCTTAAGTTTGTAATACTCTGGCAAACGTCATCTTGAGTACAGAAATTTCCAATATCCATTAAATCAACAGCTAGGTAATCCTAGACTAGTCGAGGACATATTTAACATTTTCCGGTTGGGTTTCAGAATTTAGGTACTACATTATCCTTGGCTACTGATTAAAAATTTTTTTGTTACCTGCCAAAGACAACATATGGACATTTTACAAAAATGAATCTTTGTACTTTCAATAAAAACTGTCCATCAGCTTCTGAAAGAATTCATTACATGATGAATTAAACCTTACTCGTGAATTAGGCTGGTTTTGCATGTCGGATAGCAATAAAGAAATGTCCCAAATGATATGCTGAACAGCCTTTGTTCGATTATAGATTCTGTAGGAAATGCAGTACCAATAGGGTTCAAACCATGGCACGAAATATTTCATGAAACATCATGAGTCACAAATGACATTGTTCAGATGAATGCGTTTAGTCGATTATTTCGACAGACTCAACTGCATCCGATAATTCTAAAATGAGAAGAATTTAATTAATTTTACAGAAATGCTATCAAGAAAATGAACGAGATTTGAATTTATATGACTATCTTCCGAAAAAAGCATTGAATTTTTTGGAGAGAATGATAAATTCCAGATCAGCAAGTACAAAATATTGTTCCTTTTTTCACTGACGTAAGTCGGTAAACATTATGTACAGTTTAATCCTATAGCATATCTGGACATGTTCAGACTTTGATGCATGCAATCTGGATACATACCGACAGCCATGACGGACTGGTTTATATACAATATGATATATTCAGTCAGAGAAACATAGGTATCAAAATCCAAACTGAGAAATCGTTTGTGTGGTGTTTTTGTGTTTTCGTAGGTTTCATATAGATAGATAGATAGATAGATAGATAGATAGATAGATAGATAGATAGATAGATAGATAGATAGATAGATATACAAATAGGTAGATAGATGGAGACGTGACTTATGTGATAAACTAGAAATCGTTTGTGTGGTGTTTTTGTGTTTTCGTAGGTTTCATATATATATATATATATATATATATATATATATATATATATATATATATATATAGATAGATAGATAGATAGATAGATAGATAGATAGATAGATAGAGACGTGACTTATATGATAAACTATATAATTTCATAGAGTCAAACTCGTCTGTATTATTCGGATCAAGAAAAATGCGGGAAACTGACATTGGTGAAGTTCTACTGTTACACAGAAGTGCAATAGCAAGTCTATACAATTTAACGAAAGAGATCTGAATAATAGGACATGGAATGTTTAATTCAATTAACATCGTCATAAGGTAGTGTTCTTGGGCATCTGCGATTGTTTCCATTATTAATGTTTTATGTCAATACATGTGATAATACCTTCGTGTTTTGAGCCGTTTGTCTTCGTTCTTTGAATGATTGTCTCCAGTCCTAAACATTCACCTTCCCCTATCTCAAGTGTCACGTTGTAAGGAATAATAATCAGATTGCAAAATGTATATGCTAGACACTGAGGCTAATAATTTCGTGTCATGAACGTACGAATGTCAGTCTTGCGAACAACGAGGTGTCAAGTCATTTATTTAACATGGATTGAACTCGTGACTGGCACCTTAGTTTGGCAAAGCCAGTTATAAAATATGGCCATAACATGGTTCACAGGTATGTGATAATTTCCTATGTTGGCATCAAAGGAACATCAAGTGGGGGTCATAAAGTCAACCTTGACAGACTGCCAGAGAGTGGGCAAGGTCTGATAATTATGTAAACCATGGGTGAATCAACATCCACTCGGAGTTGAACAAGGCGCGTCCACCATTGGAACCGCAAGCTCTGTTATCTTGAGAACTAAACGTAAGTAGTCGCTAAAAACATCTTGCGCTAATTATAATGGAATATAAGCTACTCAGACGTCATTCAAAACTGGCGGGATACTTGTTCTTTTGGGAATTACAAAGAAGCTTCAAACGGATCAGTGACGTATTTGCTCGATTGTTGTAATCTATTACGTAAGTGTTCTAAAATTATGTGCAGTATGTATACTTCATTAGTACGTATGATTACAGTTTGTAGGGTTTGATTCCTTTTTAGTGTTTGATTCATTTGTAGTGTCTTGATCTACATGCATATTTTGAGATATGAGCAATGTTTATTTAAAGAATTATTATTGTAATTCGCTTTTGGTTGAATTTGTAATAACCTCGGGCATGTATTCATGTAATATTCTAGATTTGCAAATGTTGAATTGAGTTATTACTTTGAATAATGGCGATTTTACCTTTTGTGTATTCTGTGTAGGAGTATCATGTGTAAGATATATCAGAGCATGGATATGTTGATATCTGTGTACAGTTTGTAGAAGTGTAATGTACAAAAATGCGTCTGATTATGTGATATTGTTCTGTATAATTAGATTGAGACTATATATATATATATATATATATATATATATATATATATATATATATATATATATATGTGTGTGTGTGTGTGTGTGTGTGTGTGTGTGTGTGTGTGTGTGTGTGTATATATATCATGTACAACATATCAGAGAGCATGGTTATTACGATGTGCAAGAATGAGTGACCAGAGCAGGTAATGACTTACAAGATGATATTGTTGTTTAGTGTGAGTCTAGATAGCTAGAGGAATATGCTATGATAATGTCCTTTTGTGCTCCTACAGGACGCCTTCAGGAACCAGAGGAACTCTAGCTAGGAGACAGAGGGAAATACCCTAGTGCAGTTGGTCCCGAGTCTCTGGAAGAAAAGTAGAAAATGGAGGCAAAAGTATAAGGACTGGAGGGAAAATAGAGTACCAGTCCACATAAGCTTGATACCAATGAGTAGGAACACAGGACGGGAGAAAAATCTATCAAAGTCCGATGCTGAAATAGTTTTTCACTTGGTCAATTGATAGAAGAGTGATAGGGTTTTAAATTTGAATATGTTGTGAGAAATGACTGTTATTGAATGATATTAAATAGTTGTTTATTTGAAATTCACATTTGTGTATTCAGTAATTTAACTGTCGGCATCGCTGACTGGAGGCTCTTAGATTTGCAACTCGTAATCATACTTCAATATCTGACAAACACAATCCAGAGTGGGTCTTTTGTAATAATTAAAAATAATACTTGGAGCATCTCATTCCAATCTAGTCCGCGAGGCACCTTACATCAAAGATTAAACAGAATGTAATGGCGCTCGTGACATTGAACGTTAAATTAATATCCCATAAAATTACAAAATCATTTATCTGAGGTTTTTGTTTGTGATATTTCCTTGTATTCGTAAATGAGATGTCCATTTGTGTCCAACTACTCATGAACTTTAAACTATCGATGACGAAAGCGATTTGAACTTCTCTGATATTCATGGTTTGTGTCGAATAAATGATTTCTACCGAAATAAGTTCCCAATGAACATTATTATCCATAAATATGTTCTAAGTTTTATGATCCATATGATTGGTCTGAGCTTTAGGATCCATATATATGGTCTGAGCTTTAGGATTCAGATATATGATCTGAGCTTTAGGATTCATATATATATGGTCTGAGCTTTAGGATTCATATATATGGTCTGAGCTTTAGGATTCATATATATGGTCTCAGCTTTAGGATCCATATATATGGTCTCAGCTTTAGGATCCATTATCTGAGGTAATTTCTCTGTAAAACATTAACTTGTTGTTGGGAAAAATTCATAGAACTGTCACTCTGTAAGGTTACATAGAATGTGATAGTCGTTGTGCGATGATTCTGGTTTCTGAAGAGTAACTCCATGTCAAAAGGAGCGATTCTCCAAATGTTCAACGAAAGGGTTCCTGCTGCTGGAAGAATAATGACTGGCGTTGGACACAAGACCACCGCTCTTTTTACTGCCTGTAGTACATTTAAAAAAAATGATAACCATTACAACATATGAGTATAAATGATCGCAAGTATTTGTCTCCTTGTTTCAAGCTCTAATTGGCAATCGCTGCTTCTTAGATACAATATACCGAAAGGTTTTACAGAAAAAGACTATTTGAGGTTTAGGCGTTCGTTCTCCATACCAGAAAAATAAGGTTATTGTGTTAGTCTTCTAAGACAGAAGCTCAGAGAGGGAGTGGTCGCTCTTGTATTTATTGGCATGATGGTTATTTCTTCTTCCTTGTACAGTCGGTGACCTCAAAACTAGGTTTCCAACTTATTTTCAGTAATTGTTAGGTCAGTCGTTGTTACTCATGCATGTTGAATGTTCTTATTAGCACTTCACCATTTAAGTCTTTCAATTTACACAGGCGACTCTTATCAATTTGTCTAGTGACACAAAACAATTCGCAGCAATGGAAATAACCGTTGTTAAATGTGTATTTGGATTGTCCACTACCAATCCAGTCTCTAGTCGTTAACACACCTTTCTTTGACGTTTCAAACAACCGATCGAATACCATCACTTGTTGACAAGAGTTACTTTCTTTGTTTCGCATAATATTGGCCGATGTATTAAACAATCGTGAATTTCGGTCCATTGATGACAGTTGGAATTATTATAGGAGTAACACATACCAAACTACAGACGAATAGTACAGGAGCAAACAATACCAAAAGCAAACCATACCAATATATATTCGTATATTATGGCATCAAACGATACCAAAATATTACAACAAAAAACCATACCAAACTACAGGCGAATAATGCAGCATTAAAACAGTCGTAAACCCAACCCAAACTATATGCGTATTTTAAAGTGTTAATATATTGGTGTGAAACCAAACATTGAGTACTGGTGTATATTAAAGTCGTAAAATAGTGATGTGAAATCAAGCTCTTATTATAGGTATATATTAAAGTCGTAAAATAGTGATGTAAAACCAAATCATGAATACATGATTTGGTTTTTCTTCTTTACAACTTAATTTCCTGCCACTTTCTAAGTTTACTTTCTCTCAATTTATGTCTCTTTTCTCTTCCTCTTTCTAGATGCAACATTTCAGTGTTGTTTGACATGTCAAGCTCAATCATATTATGTGGAATTTCTTATTCATACTTAACCGGCTTCAGTGACTTGACACATAATTTGTACAATTCTTGTCTAATGTGTTGAGAACTGAATCGTTATATAAAATGCTTAAGCTTATAAATGTCTTATAATGAACATTTCCCGAAAATTCTTTTTTAATGTTAAACTTCTCAGCCAAAATGTTTCCAAATTGAGAGTTCCCTCACTGACTTTAAAAATACTTACATTGCGTTCTGAAGGTCGTCTTTTTTAAAATATAAATTCATATGGCCTATGCATAATACTTAAGAATGTATTTACTTGTATAACACGCTTACAAATTGTTATACCAGAATGAAATAACCCAAATTCATGGTTATTACGCGGTGGCATATAATACACCCTGCATTTTGCGAAGTTGAGTGCCAAGTATAGGCAGCGACGAGATGGTGAGATTAATTATGTTCCAAGTATAGTCGGCAACCAGTTCAATTCTGAAAAATTCTGACGACAATTGTCACATCCGACAATCAGATTAATTGCTTTTGGGAAAGCTTTACGGTTATGAAACTACAGAATGTTAGAACATTGATGCAAATATATAAAGGTACAACAAATCATGATTGCCGTTATTCTCTCTCTCTCTCTCTCTCTCTCTCTCTCTCTCTCTCTCTCTCTCTCTCTCTCTCTCTCTCTCTCTCTCTCTCTCTCTCTCTCTCTCTCTCTCTCTCTCTCTCTGTAACACACTGTGACAAAACATTATGTTTCACCTGATGCATGGAGCCCGAGTAATCTTCTGTGAAAGTATATTGTGTTTTAAAAACCAAGCACATATAGAAATATTAATAATCTCAACCTAAGTAAAACTTTCGATATCTTTTGTGAAAGTGGGTCCACTGCGTTTCAACCTCAAGGCCTGGGCACTGATGGCGAGTACAGTTTCTTCGATAAGTGGATGTCTCGTACTACACAAATGTTTTGGCATTATAATTCAAAACAAGGTTTTCCTCTCGTGATTCTTTTCAGATCTTTTCATGACCATTATACTGTTAGGTAAAAAGTTAAAAACTTCCGGAGCAAACAAGTTGACGTAATTTAACCAAATAGATTAAGATTATGTGCTATAATGAAACTATTAACTGAAGTTAGAAATTATAAATGTATAGCAGTAAAGATTTCACAAACGGCCATTACCGGACGATAATGAATTTATCCACAAAAGATTTAACTGATAGGAGAATATCAGAACAAAATTAAATATAATAAGGTTCTACAATTCAGAGATCTTTAATGAAGACTTCACAATAGAGGATCCATGGAACATGATAAATAAGCTGGAAGAGAAAAACTCGCCAGTAGAATATATAGGAATGTTATTTCTCGCCTTATTCATCGACTGGTTTGACAATATTTTCAGTAGCTGCCCGTGCTGTAATGAGTCGTCCGTGTTCATGTTCCTGAAATTTGTGTCATTAAAATATGTAAAAGGTTGTTTCAGATGATGCATTCGAGTTGCTGTCTCTCCCTCTCTCTTTCTCTCTCTCTGTCTCTCTCTGTCTGTCTGTCTGTCTGTCTCTCTCGGACTCTCTCTCTGTCTCTCCCTCTCTGTGTATATCTGTCTCTCTGCCTGTCTCTCTTTAGTATAATGATATCTTTTATCTAAAGGCACACACACAATTCCACTATAGCTATTTGAGGTTTAAAAATGTCATCAGTGACGTGAAACTGCCGAATCAGACTGACACTGCGACAAATCTAAGATTTAATTTCCTGAGGGGTAAAAGGATCAACTTCCCAAAAATAATCACTTTGACCGACGATGTAAAAGATGCCCTAATACACCTAACCCACGTTTCGCCGTTGTTGCTTACCATTTGTAACTTTAACTTAAGATTAACAAGGGCGATAAATCATATAACACGATTTGTCCTAACGTTGTATTACTTTCAACTGCAGGAAAGAATTGTTCAAAATAATAATAATAATAATAATAATAATAATAAGGCCTTTGTGTAGCGCCTAATATTTCGAAGCTATAAGCGCTTTACAACTTTTATAATTATATGACTACACACAAATAAAAACAAAACAAATACCTTGAAATTAGAAAACATAAAACATGCTGAAAATATTCAGGTAGGAAACAGTATTGGGTCTTTAAGATTGCTTTTGCAATCGATAAAAGTGAGCTTGAAGAGAACTCTTGAGAGGGATCACTGTATATTTTTGTTTAATTTCAATAGCATTACTGGGCCCTGGTATGCAAAGAAACGTTGTCCATATGACAGGAATAATCAGTTTACGATCGTCAAAGGAGGAAAGTAAGTATCTCGCTTATCCAAAGCAGAGAGAATGTCATTAACTACTTTTAAAAAAAGTTGTTTAGTAGAGTGGCAAGGGCGATATGTAGGCTGTACATTGCTAAAAAGACTGATTGAATTAAGATGAGATACAAGTTGGGTTAGAACACTTCTTCTAAGATTTTTTTACATGAACGGGTGAAAGTGAGCGGTAGTTCTTTAAATCGTTATGGTCCAGTGTCAGTGTCTTCAGCAGAGGTTTTACAATGAAAGATTTAGAAAAGGATAGGCATTCCCCAGATAAGATAGAGGCATTAATAACATCAGTTAGTAAAGGCAATATTGAATCTAAGCACTCAAGCAACTCTGATGTTGCAATTGGGTCAAGTTCACATTACGTCGGTGGACTCTTTAACACGAGTGTATGTACTAAATCCATAAAGACATATTCAAATCATGCTAACTGTTGTCGCTGAAATTCTGTATCGCAACTGTATGTTGACGACGAGTCCATTGAAACTGCGCTGTGAAGCCTATCTCTAATGATTTGTACCTTATCCTGGTATAAATTATCAAATAGGTCCAAAAGGTCTACTGGAGAGCAGGTAGTTGGAAGTGATGTACATTAGTTCATTGACATTAGTTTGATAGTAATCTCTCGAAAAGCTCTCTGCAGCTGAAACGTTCCGTGATCTTGAGACTTTAGTAGGACACATTGGCTGTATGGACTATGATTGAGACGTTCGTCTGAGTGGTTTCTTAGATATGCTTATGAACAGTGAGTATTGTGGAAAGCCAAAGCCTCACCGCGTTACGGCGGTTTCTTTTAGCAGTGCGAAGCTGGTCAATACTCTGCTATACCACGGATGACTCTTTTGAATTAATACTCTGCATTTTGTGCAGGTAGTTATCATGTTGTTCTGCTGTAAGAGGTATGCAAGTTATTAGGTTTGCTTGGGTGTCATGCATTAGTTTGGTTCTATTTATTATACGGAGGTTTCTCTTAGAAGCAAACAAAAGGTGGAGAGCTAGTGACTGATATGTCGAGATGGCATATAATGAAGAGTTGATCTGATGCAGATTCGTGGGATATAAGGGTGTAACGTAGACTATTATCATCAGGTCTATGAAGAATCCAGTCTAAGATGTGACCATGTGTATGGGTGGGTGGGTTAATTGACTGTTTAAGGTTAAAAACATGAATCTAAGCTAGGAGTTTTGATTTGTACGGGTTTCCAGAACAGTCAGACTGAAGGTTGAATAATAATTAGGTTGCCACCTATCGAACTTCCATACTCCAGGAGATTCGGAAATTGCTCCAAAAAGAGAGATTCAGTCAGCTTGTCTCTTCTACTAGGAGGAGGGCGGTAGAGGACGAAAAATGAACTGACCTTTGTTCCAGAGTAAGTGTTGTTTGGACATTTTACCATGATATTTATTGTGATAACAGCAATTCCACCTCCGCGAGAGTTGCAGTGGAACGACTTGATGGAGTAACGGAAGGGTGTTAGATCCGCGCACTTGAGCTCATCTCCTAAATGGTTTTCTCTATGCTTAAGTCAGGAAGAAAACGTCGATATTCTGATTGTTGATAAAATATACTATTTCTGTGTGTTTTTCCAGTGGTCCTACTGATTGGGCATTTAATAATGCAATACGCAGTGGTATCTCTGGGATTGCTGACAGAAAGGTTGACGATTTGATAGGGATTTGCACCAGTTTATGTACATGAACGGCCGTATTTTTAAATTGTTGAGCCGGAAAGGGCGAAAAGGAGATAACTGGATATCTTCTTCCCGTTCTGTGCCGGCAAGCTTTGAAACGACGTTTCTTTTCTCGCTTCCGTTTACATTTAAGTAATGATGAATGTCGTCCCAGTTCATTTAGTCTTTATCACACTGTAGTGTGGAGATCCAAGGGTCCATCATAGCATAAAGTGGTTGACTGGCGATTTGGTGATGGCGGTTTATTCAAGAACACAGGACGTTGTAGTAATGGAGCAAGACAGCTGAGAAAAAATTTAATTGTTCTCGTTTCCATACCAAGGAGATGACGAAACACATGCGAATTTAACTGTCAATGCATGATGAAAAACAATAAAGTAGACAAAGACAGACAACATGCAAATATAACATGACAAACGGCACAAAAACGGAGCATCAACTTCTAGCCAGTTAAGCGATAGAGGATATCTTTGAACAAATGCATTCACTATATATTATCAAAACTTCCCACATCGTAATTGTGACCATGTCTATAGTTTTATTTATTTATTTATCTATTAGCCAGAATATGTACTTAATGCTGCTTTGTTTAAGTTAAAGTCGACTAAAGTTATTGTTGATGGTTTGAGGTTGTCGGAGGTTCTTACCTCTGTTTTTAGCAGTATAGCTTCCACAGGTACATTTGGTAACATTTTTCCAGTTTCGTATTTGTTCCTGTTACTCATTTTGATATAAATGTATGGAATATTTGTTGCTTATCAAATATGAATCAAATTAACATTAAATTATTATATCAAGAAGCGATGTTGTGCAATAGCTCAAGTGCATTTCAAGGGACGCAATTCAGATCTTCAATCAATAGGAAGACGAAGGATTGTTCACCTTTCCATATGCGGTGCTTTCATTATTGGTGGGTGATCATTGATCGGCCATGTCCTAACTTTACAATAATATCGTTCTTTGTTTGTATGTTTGTTTGTATCTTCCTTCCTTCCTTATTTCCTTCCTTCCTTCCTTCCTTCCTTCCTTCCTTCCTTTCTTTCTTTCTTTCTTTCTTTCTTTCTTTCTTTCTTTCTTTCTTTCTTTCCTTAGCTATTTCTTTCTTTCCCTGAATATGTGATGAATAGATGTAAAGTATACTGTAATTATGATTTACTCAACTTATGTTTTTCGTGTTCTAAGGTGGCGATGGTAGAAATATATATGGTATCGAAAATGCCACTTCGGGGTCATATATGAAATTCTATGCTAAAATGGTCATTTAACATGAAAATAGCACTATGGGGTCAAACGTATTTATGCGGTCAAAAATATGACTATTGGGTTTAAAGGGTTTATAGGGAAAAGTATTTTTGGAGTCAAAATTTGCCACTGGTATCCAGGGCTTTGATAAAACAATCTAGCACACAAGTACTCAATCCAACTCCAACGGTTTGTGTAGTCTCTACACACAATCTATCAGATTAAACTGGGAAGGATTAAAACAAAGGAGATTAAATAAGATTAAATATAGCAAACATACTATCCATTACACACCATCCATATCGTGCACCCCTCCCTTAATTACATACACAATCCGAATCGAAATAAGCAACCGTGGTGAAAGTTTTAACTTCCACTCGGATACTGTGATGTTGTCTGCTTAAAGTGTGATCGATACCATTTCCCACTTTAGGTAACACGTCCAAACAGCACACTAAAATAGAGTTTTCTACGATGAAGACTTGTACTGATTCGCATCCTCCGTCACTATGAAAACGTTACCGCTTCGGTTATGTTTTGAGTCAGATATCCACTCCGTTCAACAGATTAAAACAATCCATCAGTTATATACTGTCGTTATTTTGATTTGCTTGAGTCAAATTAACATTAAAGTACTATATCAAGACTAAGCGACTTTGTATAATAACTCAAGTGCATTTCAAGGGATGCAATTCAGATAGTTTAATCAATAGGCAGATGAAGAGTTGTTCACCTTTGCTTATGCGGTGTTTTCATTAATCTTAGGTGGTCATTGATCGGTCATGTCCTAACTTAACAATACTATCGTTCTTTCTTTCTTTCTTTGTATGTTCCTTCCTTCCTTCATTTCTTTCTTTCTTTCTTTCTTTCTTTCTTTCTTTCTTTCTTTCTTTCTTTCTTTCTTTCTTTCTTTCTTTCTTTATCTATTGTTTTCTTTCCTTGAATAAGTCGTGAATATATGTAACGTAAACTGTAATTATGATTTACTCAGCTTATGTTTCGCGTGTTCTAAGGTGTAGATGGTAGTAAGATAAAGTGTGTCGAAAATGCCACTTCATACATTAAATTCTATGTTAAACTGGTCAATAGGTTTCACATGAAAACAGCACTATGGGGTCAAACGTATTTATGCGGTCAAAGAATATGACTATTGGGTTTAAAGGGTTTATGGGGAAAAATATTTATGGGGTCAAAATATGCCACTGGTATCCAGGGCTTTAAGAAAACAATCTAGCACACAAGTACTCAATCCAACTCCAACGGTTTGTGTAGTCTCTGCACACAATCTATCAGATTAAACTGGGAAGGATTAAAACTAAGGAGATTAAACCCACAAACATACTATCCATTACACACCATCCATATCATACCCCCCCCCACATATACAATCAGAATAGAATTAAGTAACCATGGTGAAGATGTTTACTTCCACGTGGATTCTGTGATGTCGTTCTGCTTAAACGTTCTGCTCTGATCGATACCATTCCCCACTTTAGGTAACACACAAGCACACTAAAATCGAGTTTCTTCGATGAAGACTTTGTACTTATTCGCATGGGCCGTCACAATGAAAACGTTACGGTCAGTTACAGTCGGATATCCACTCCGTTCAAACAATCCATCAGTTCAATACTGTACTTATTTTCATTTTGTTTCGACGTTCGTTCGAACTTCGCCAGCTTCTGTCAAGGCAGCTCTCCTTGGTCTCATGTTTCTATACTACATAAGCATCCAGATGCATGTTCTTGGCTTATTTTCCGTAGGTCAAGATATTATCCATGTACACCAGGAGAGCATAAGTATCTATGCTGCTGATGACCCGTGTACTATTTAAGTATACATCCACTTCGTTGAACAAAGAATGTACGAAATTGTTGACGTTAGATACTCTGGTGTCTCTGCCTTAATAACTGTTTTCCAGTTTGAGGACTTTTACATTCAGGTATAAGAAACTGTTACTCAGAGCGATGCAGTATTTGGTTGGTCCTTTCATTTCAAAAATCGAGAGTGGGATAGGTAGTCAAAGACAAGACACGTTGAAGTTCTCCCCATTGGAATTCTTGCATCATCATTATGATAGGTGGCATGACGAACAGATCGAGATTTGACTGGAACAATCGCTAGATTCTCGGTGCATCATTTGTATTAGTAATCAAAGACGTCAAATTCTTTTATGGTTTTCGTTTTGAGTCGCCACGTGTTGATGATAACTGAAGTGGTTTCGACGTCTCAGTCTGCTTGTCCTTGCTGTGGTGTGGAAGAGGAAGGATAGCCTTGACCCGTAGTGTGCATGTTATTCATAGGGTCTCTCGGCGAGCCAATCGGTATATTGAAGCAACATATCTTGGTTTGCGCAAACAAAGGCTTCTTTATGTTGCTGTTTTTAACGATGATGAAAGTTTGAAGAAATACTCCTCCTTGCATTTAAGCGACATCTTTCAATGCGTGCAATCATCGAGTCACCAGCGATTTTAAGTCACTGTACGAAAAGCGGATTTCAGTATATCTCCTAAACCACTTTCTCGTTGTCGAGCGACCCATTTGTACATTTACAAGTCGCTAGAGAATCGTTTTCGAAAATGTAGACTGTTACTTTTTCTTTCTTGAATAGGATATTGTATCCCACATATATTACGCCAATATTGACACTGTCATAATACGGCTTACTGACAGGAAAAGATTGAGGATGTACAAATAGAAGGTGAATATGATACTTTTTTGTTGGGAAGTACATATATCTGGCTATCACAGAGTACAGTTAAAGGAGACTAGAAACTAGTGGAAATATAAAATAATATTAAATACACTGCAGAGAAAAACATGATTCTGAAGCGTCGTGTGCGACCGTACTGCCAATATTGAGATATTGGCATATCTTCTAGGCGCTGAGTTTCCGTGACCTCGTATGCATATTTTCCGCGCCTATTCGGTTACTTTCGGAAAGTGACGTCATACTAGCAACTCCAGCATCCAGACCTACAGTTGCAAGGTTCATTTCATATAGAGTACCATGCCGTTTTGCGTTGCTTACGGGTGTAATAGCATACATAGAAAAGGCTGTGGAGTTCATTTTTTTTTTCTTTTCCAAATGATAAAGGGATAAAGAATGTCTGGATACATTATTACAAGCGAGTCGATTTCAATGCAACACCATACAGCAATCCGTGCCCATTACATTTCACAAAGGAATGTTACCAGAGGGATCCTAAAAACATAGAACCTCTAGGATACACGAATGCTAAGCCTAGACTAAAAGTTGAAACTGTTCCAGACATACCATTGTATATTTTAAATCCTGGTAGAGTGTCAAACGTACGAGTTACGAAAATAGGCAGAAGGCCGAGTAAGTGCTAATAACAAATATGACAGCCCGACACCTGATCGTGCTGATGAAATGAGTAATTTTTTTTTCTTCTTCAAGATTACAATCTAAATAAAGTCACCACTGTCCTATGTATAATTGAGATCTGACTTTAATCAAATGGAATTTTTGCTTAAAAAAATAATAATAATAAGATTATCAACCCTTGACACGGTCGTGTTTTGAGAAAAACAATTTAAGTAATTTAAAAAAAAATATTAAAAAATTATTAAAAAAGAAAAAAACCTTTCAGTCTATGCCTATTACTCGTAAAATGTATAAACGGAAATCTGTAATGATTGGAACTGATATTAAACTGTCACTTGGGCAGTTTAAATAGCAGCGATTAAAAGAAAAGAGATCCGATATAAAATCAAAGTTTCACATTAACTGGCTGACAATAGAAATTGGGGGGGGGGGGGGAGGCGACTATTGACCCCACCTATTTGCCCCGATGTGCAATTTCTCCGTGTGATACGCCTTATTATACCCCAGGACAAGACCTTTTTTTCAGATTCTGGTCTGCATAATAGTTAGAGGTTAGAATTAAGTACACAAACATAATGGCAGTTTAACAAATTAACAATTATTCCTTATCATTGCACTTATGTTGTGAAAAGAACTGGCCCTCTGACATAATTCAAAGAAACCATGTGCTACAGAGTGTGTATGTAAGCACCAGAAAGTCATTGGCAAATAAGCGATGCCGAATTTTGTTGTAACTTCGATGTCAAAGACTTCATTTTAAGAGTTCAAATCTGCAGTCAAACATTACCGTACATGTATGTGGCCATTGTTTTCCCACATTTTATATCCCATCCTATTTCCATTATTAGTTTAAGTGTTAAGATATGTAACACTGTTTACTGAATTAAATATTTATTTTGAATTAGTTTTTTTAGGGGCACATATACTGCGTCGTATTTTTCTATTCCTTCTTTTAATTTAATCATGGTAATGAAACTTTACATAGATGGTAGTGGAATGTCAGGTGTTAACTGGCCGAGTTTTTTTAGGGCGGAAATGGAGATTTTGTTTGCAGAGAAAATTACGCATCCTTCATTGTGATAATTCATGGGTTTTAAACTAATTGGTGACAATTTTTTTTACAAGAAGTACTTCTGTAGTAGTTAAATAATCTGAAATTTACGTGAATAATGTTTAATCTTAATCTATTTACTGAAGACAAAAACTGTCCTGTGATATTAATTATTTCTTCACTACAATATTCACAAGTGATAAAATAGAATATGACATTTGTGGACTGCACACTTGATGAAAAAATTACATATGGATTTTCTTCTTCTAAGAAATGAAAATTGAGAGACATATTGAAATAATCGGGAGTTAACTGCGAAAAATCAAGAGAGATATTACGAGATAGGGAGGAAATACCTCAAAAATTGGAATTTATTTTCTTTCTTTCTTCTCTCGGCTTGAAAGTTGACATATATGAACTGTTCGGATTTGTGGAATTTCAGTCAGGGCTAGTAAGTTTATTTAAGTCATCAGCCCGGGGCCTGTGCTTAAAACATTTCTTTCAGCACTGACCAGTACAGTACGTACTCTGTTAACGAATCATGTATATACTTACAGATTTGTCAATACGCTAACTGTAGCATGCATGTAAAATACACTGTAATTGAATGATAGAAAGGAAGCTTCTTAATGTTGAAATTAATTACGTATGATTTCCTCGTCGCAGATTTATTTGTGGGGTGTTAATTTTTTGTGTGTGTGAAAAATTACTTCCGATGAAAACCGTTATCAATGGCCTCTCTCGCTTGTTTCTGTTTGTATACAAGGACTTGCTAGTATGACGTCACGAGACCACGTGATCTGTCATCTCATTAAAACTCAGAAATACTCGGCAATTTACGGAATCATTGTATCTTCTTCGCAATATAATCAATATCCGCACACGATATTATATTTTTAAACATTATATTCGAATTAGAATTTGCAAAGAATTACATTTATAAAATAAAAATTTTCATTTCTAGTCTCCTTTAAATAAATCTGGTATCGAAGATTCTGTTTTTCAAGGAGTCACTCGATGTAAAATGGGCTAACAAAGGTTCCAAAAAGGGATAACGCAGCTGTGGTTCTGGGAGTGACGGGTGTTGCAGGGCTACCGTTGGTCGTCTTCTTTGTTGTGGCCATTCGTTGCAGCTCGGGCATGTTAAAGGTTCTATTTAAAACTTCACTGTTGATGTCTTCCAATTGATAGACGGCAGGATGACATCCACGTACTCTTTCAGAACCATTTCGGTGGTCTGCTTAGGTTAATAACCTGGTAGAAGATGAGTTTAGTGTTTCGAATGTGTAATCACTCTCCGGCCCCTTAAAAGTCCACGTGTTCTGTGATCAGAAGGGGAAGTTTCAAACAAGCGATAAAACACGGTAACTTGATTTTCAAGGGTCGCTTCCCTTGTGAGGAATTAGATGTTCCGAGGCTGAGATTGATTTTTTGACGCTGTAACAAGTCCAAATACTTCATAGGGTGTTGATGTGTAAAATATTTTCACAAGCAGTTTTAAAAAAAAGTTGAAATTTATTACATAACGCTAGCTTTTGTTTCGGGATTCCAGTGTTGAAAAAATGTATGCCTGTTTTCTTGAATTATGTTTGGAAAGCTTGTTTCAGGGATTCAGTGCCTGTCTCTTGCCTTTGGAAAGGGTGACAAACACTTTGTTTCAACATCAAATGTAAAGCTCGCACAAATTCGGACCTCACTTTAGCAGTCAATTACAGGATGGGTGTTGTCTTTAAACGGAAAATTGATACAATGGTTCGTATATCATTGATACAGAATACATACTATACATATAGTGTAAATATATGACATGCACATATTTGCCATTTGAACTTGGTCAAGATTGACAACAGCACATTCCTGCCGAGTGTGTCCGCTACAAAATAAGTTATGTCTTTTGTAGTTATTCACCATGACCTTTACGAATTGATAAGCTGATTGCGTTTTTAGTTTCTCTTTTCATTTACATTGATTAAATCAACATAGGACACATTTATGTTTCAAACAGGAGAGACGTTTTAATGTAGAAAGTAGAGAACTATAAACACATAGTTAGCTATTTGAATACAGTTAACGCTCAGCCGTTCACGTACCGGCGCATGAAAATAAGTTTTTAATAGAAACGAAGCGAAATGGCGAACAAACAAGAGGTAATTAAAATATTGTAATGCTTCTTTTACGGTTAATTTAAGTCATTCTGTTTTGCATTATTGCCGATCATAATTGGTTCACTCTCTCCGTCCGTCCGTCCAAATGGAGAGAGAGAGAGAGAGAGAGAGAGAGAGAGAGAGAGAGAGAGAGAGAGAGAGAGAGAGAAAGAGAGAGAGAGATCTTATGTTTTGCTAAATAACACAACACACGGTTTGGTCAAAACTACTTTAATGGCTAGATTACATCTTACTCAACATTGAAATGACTCGCACACTTGTTCCTCAGGTTAATGTTATCATAAGGCATACAGAGTTACAACTGAGTGAACGCTTGGAGCTGACCTTACGTGACCTGTACCTGTCAGACCATTTGTAGCAAAATAATGTTAATACCGTATATTACAACACAACCCCTTAAAAATTAGCTGAGTCCATTTTTTTTTAAATTCACCTAATAATTTCTCCTTTTTTTAATTAATTTTTAAACATATTCAAACTTGACAAAGTTCTATTTTCTTGTGAGTTGTAAACGTTCTACTAATTGTAGTTAGAATCAAAGTTCTAGCCAACGACCGCTCATGTGGCTTAGTGGTTAGAGCGTCCGCCTCGGAAGCGGGAATTCGTGGGTTAGATCCGCGGCCAAGTTATGCCAAAGACTTACAAATGAACAAATGACTGAACAAAAGTGTTAAAGCTACGTTAAAAATCCTTATCACACACACACACACACACACACGCGCGCGCGCGCGCGCGCGCGCGCGCGTTCTAGCCCTATGACATTCACGAGCATTCTTATACTCATTAAAACAAGTACAATGTGATATATTGGCATTGCCACTAATATATATATATAGCCCTAATATGATGTTCCTCAGTCCATTTATTATCACTACATACAAACTGATGTGATATAACAGATGTATTAGTATGCCCTTGACCACTTCCAGTTTATAATATTCACTTAGACAATATAAATCAGAATAATGATCCTGTTCACATAACAAAATCTGTGTATCTTGTAGGCTTGTTTATTAGACGTCCACTCGAATCACTCCTGTCTGGTTTGGCTCATGGATGACTGTTAAAATCTTGTCAGTCAGTCAGTGAACTCCTTGTTAGTATCTTCCTATGTATCCAGTCCCGGATTACCCATTAGGCAGAATAGGCAACTGCCTATGGGCCCCGCGACTTTTATGGGCCCCGTCAGGGGCCCCCATGAGACCGTGACCGTTGGTCTGGGGCCCCAAAAGTTTGACTGCCTATGGGCCTCCACGGTGCTTAATCCGGCGCTGTATGTATCATATAACTCAGGTAACTATGTATCATATAACTCTGGTAGCTATGTATCATATAACTCTGGTAGCTATGTATCATATAACTCTGGTAGCTATGTATCATATAACTCTGGTAACTATGTATCTTATAACTCTGGTAATTATGTATCATTTAACTCTGGTAGCTATGTATCATATAACTCTGGTAACAATGTATCTTATAACTCTGGTAATTATGTATCATTTAACTCTGGTAGCTATGTATCATATAACTCTGGTAACTATGTATCATATAACTCTGGTAGCTATGTATCATATAACTCTGGTAACTATGTATCATATAACTCTGGTAACTATGTATCATATAACTCTGGTAATGTCTCGTTTGTTTGTAACAGATGTCTTCCGTTTCTCCTGCATATATCACCATCATGGGTTTTCACACTATACAACCTTGGAATGCTAATATGTCTTACGACGAGAGCTGGTTAACAAAGATCTTGTCTTCTGATTTTAACGTTCTCTTTACAAGTCAGATTTGGAAGTTCTTTAGCTGTTATGTCATACTGTTTCTTTTACTGATTGTTCTTTTCACGCAGTTTCCACTTTAGGTTTTAGCTTTTAAAACTTTCGGATGTTGCTGTTTGTTGGTAGCAGGCAGAGGCGTAGCTATGATATTTTGCGCCCGGGGACGAACTATAAAATTGGCGCCCCCTCCCCGTTTAATCACATTGATCTTGTGACCGATTTATTACCCTTGTTTACTTATTACAATGTAACGTTTTAAGCCTCATTTTGGCGCCCCTGTACCTTGGCGCCCGGGGACATATGTACCCCCCTGCCCTCCCTTTGCTACGCCTCTGGTAGCAGGTCAAGTCGATCTAAGTCTTCGACTCATCAATATTTGTTGCGAAGATCCTATTTCATCAGTTGGTCGAAACTCCAACATCGATAGACTTGGATCTTTTCCATGTGTCTTTGCTTTAATGAGAGTTCCTTTGACAGTTTACATGATTCCTTGTGCTAAACCATTATAACGCGGATACTTGGGACTTGATCTAGTGTTTTTGAATCCCCAGGTGTATGCAAACTAACCATATGCTTTTGAAGAGAATTGTTGTCCATTATCACTCTTTTGTTCTCGTGGCATTCCATGTCTTGCAAAAACTGACATTGTTTATGTGATTACTGTGCTTGATCGTGTATTTTCTAACTTTACAACATCAAAATGTCTGGAGCAATAGTCCACCATCAATACAAAGCTGTAATTGCTACACACGAATGAATCTGTTCCAACCTTATTGCATGGTGCAGTAGGTGGTGTAGCCAACACAGTGCTTCGATTTTATTTTACTTTCTGTATTCCTGGAAAGCAGAATAATTAGATACTGTGTCTGCAGTTTGTGCATTCCCACCAGGCTAACATATATTGTCTCTTGCTGCTCTTTGCTTTATCTTATCAATGCCAATATGACGCTTGTGCCACTCCTGTAGCATTTCTGTCTGAAGAGCATCTGGTACTACAGTCTTCTCTCTTTTCATAACTAATTTGTCCATTTCTGAAAGTCCATCTGTACAGTTCCAAATATTTCTGATTTCAACATGTACCAAATGTTTACCATTTGGCCTTTGTTTTTTCACCGTCTCCCGTAATTTGGTCATTGTAGTAGCATGCTTAGTTCCATTCTGTATTGCGTCTAAGTGTGTATACGTAGTCTGTATTGTTTATCATGTGCACAAGACACCCAATTCGACTACCCATTTTCATCGCAGATGTGTTCGTCTGTCTGTATGATCTTGACATTGTATCTGCTACAATTAACTCGTTTACTGGACAATATGTTAAGTCAGTCTTTCGCATTCTTCTGCAGTCTTCAAATCCGTCTCTGAAGTCTAGGACGTGCGGCAGATAGAGGCTTCATGAGGACTGAATCTAGAAATTTATGATCCGATTCAACTTGTACTTGACGACCATACATATATTCATTAATCTTGGAAGACAAAATAACATAGCAAGCAGTTCTTCTTCGATATGTGCCTACCTTATTTCTGCATCTCCCTGAGACCCTGAGTGAAATGCTATGGGTTCGCCTGACTGCATTAACACTGCTCCAAGTCCTGATGTTGATGCATCATAACTAACAACAAAGTATTTCAGCACAGGTTCTTTGATTAAAATCTGTTTTATCTCTTCAAATGCATGTTTCTGTGCAGTTTCCCAAACAAATTCAGTTTCACTTTTCAAACGTGCTCCGATTAACTCTGCCACTGTAGACATATTCGGGATAATTTTCGCTAGGTAGGTGACTATACCAAGCAATCATTTAATTCCACTCTTGTACATCGGAACGGGAATACCCTGTGATTGCTTTTACATTTTCTGGGTCAGGTTTGATACCTGATGATGTCCAGACGTGTCCCACATAGCACCATTTTGATAGCCCTAAATGGCATTTCCCAAATTCAATATCAGCTTTATTTCCTGTTATCTCTTTTAAAACATTTGTCACTGTTACACCATGATCTTCCTTTGAAGTTTCCCAAATAATTGTCATCTATATCAGTCTTCACCCCGGGCAGGTCCTCAAAACACAGTGCCATACCTTCTGGAACACTTCTTGAGCAGATGTAATACCAAAAGGCATTTTCAGGTAGCAATATCTACCAAATTGGGTTTAAAATGTTGTTAATAACTGGCTTTCCTCAGACAGGGGTATTTGCCAGGAACCATGATTGGAATCTAATTTGGAGAAAACATTAGCTCCAGCCATCCTTGAGGTTATATCTTCAAATATAGGAAGTTGATAGTGCTCCTGCTAAAAAGCGTGGTTCAAATTGCTCGGATCTAGACAAATTTCTAGTTTTCGTAGCTTTCCCGACTTGGGTTTTTCAACAACTACTAATGAACTGACCTATTCTGTTGCTTCATCTACCTTCCGTATTACAATTTTCCGTTCGATCTCTTGCAAACTTGATTTACGTGGTTCTCGTAAAGCTGTAGGAACCTTCCGTAGTGGATTGGTAACAGATTTCACTCTTTTTTCAATTGCAATATGATAGTTTTGTTTCAGTCATCCTTGACCTTTTAACACACTGGAAAATCCTTTCACAGTAGTGTCCACATTCCTGTGAACGTCTCAAACAACTTGTGTTAATTACAAATCTTCGAGATGCCTTGAACCCAACAATAGGTTTGTTCTTGATTTATGCAATTTAATTGCATTTTCCTATGATAATAAGGTTGTCAACATAGTGCTCGTGAGACAGGTCTTGGTTGGTTTTACTTCAATGATGAAAATGGTCGTTGTTTACAAAATGTGATTTGGAATGATGTTTACTTGCAAGCCAGTATCATGTTTTAATTTGACGTCAGTACCATGAAGAGTATGAGTTAGGTAGCATTCTGTGTCACTGATTTCCGTGTTTGCCTTTGTAAATTTTCCTACAAAAGATGTTTCGTCCTCTTGCATACTATGCACCCATTTTCTCTTGCAGCATTTCAGAAAATGATGTTTTTTTGCACCTGTAGCAGGATGTTACATAGGTTGAAAACCTACATTTTCATGTAATTGCCACATTACCAAAGTTGAATAATCTGCAGTCTTATTTCATTTATATATTGTTTGCTTTCTTTGGTTGTGCCATTTTCTTTTCTTTTTTCCTTATTTTCAAACTATAAACGTCTGATGCAGCTGCTTCACTTTACACACTTTGAATCTGCTTTTTGGGATTCTTAGTCTGCTTGTGACGATTTTACCCCAACCCCTTGTATGTAGGTATAAGTTACTATAACTTGTGATTCTGACTGGCCTTGTACATGTATAAATTGTAGGTCTGCCTGACCCAGCTGTGATGTTTCCAATTGTTCTAAGTTAGCTAATCCCCTTACGTAAGATGGTCTTTGTTAGCTCTCGAGGGGAGAGGAGACTGTGTCCATCGCGGACGGGTGACGTAACCACATCAAAGGACAGGACAGCGCTAAATAAGAAGACTGTAAAGATTGATAGGCGCGCAGACAGACATTCGGATGATTGACAGTCGAACAACTGACCAGAGTTGATCGCCCTCCAATCGAAATGCGATGTGGGTGGGACTTGATTCGAGAAATTTTAGATAATACCTAATGTTTAGTAGGAATTAGTCAGTTCTCTACAAGAATTGAGAAGAGAGTAGAACTCCGTACGGCCAGACGAAAATTGGTGGCAGACTCAGATTTTGGAAATCAAGGAAATCTTAAGATAGCTTCAAAGGTCAGTGTGATTTTTGTTTGATTTCTGCTTGATACGTCTGCGGAAAGGAAGGATTCTTGTATGTATATTCATTTTACTTGTATTGTAGTATGGATAGTTAATTATGATATTAATATTTTGCATCTTTCGTGATGTTCGTTAGTACCTTTGCTTGCAATTGATTATGATGTAAATTCGTTGCATCTTCTTCATGATATTATTATATTACACCTTATTTTGGGAGGTAAAATGTTGATCTTTTGTTAGTAATATGTGTGCATATTATTTCGTGCATTATTACGTTTACACCCTTTTGAAAGGACGATTTGTATTCGTGAAGAATTGTATTGTTTGCTAGCCGCTATAAGAATTAATATTATAATTCTTTGTGTAGGTATATTATGGTAGACTAGCACTTTGTTTACGTAATGATATATTTTGCTATTGAGTTAACGGATTTCCGTTATTGCAATTTGAATTTGAATATTTTGGATTTGGTACGCTTGTGTAGGAAATATATATATATATATATATATATATATATATATATATATATAGTCATATTACTAATAGTAGTAATATTATAATACAGTGATATTTGAAATATTTGTATGTATATACTGATAGGGCTCAGTGTGTAGATGTTTGAATTCTTTGTGAGATTGTGTCATGGCGCCATTTTGTAAGCGGCGGAAGCGTATGGGAATTTCGATGTGTGCGCATGCGTGCCCAAAAATGTCCCGCCTTAAACTGATGGTTCAATTCAGTGACTTAGTGTGAGGTAATATTCATCACCATATGCTAATGCATTATACCTTTCAACAGGAAGCTTTCGGGTGACGTTGAGAGAATTCCGGGGAAATTTCGGGTGACGTTGAAGAGAATTCCGGGGAAATTTCGGGTGACGGTGAGAGAATTCCGGGGAAATTCCGGATGACGTGGAAAGAATTCCGAGTGAATTTGAGAGATACCGAGTGAATTTCGGGTGACCTCAAGAGATACCGTCGAAGAGGAAACGGAAGTAGAGATAGAAGAGGAAACGGAAGTAGAGGAATCGGAAGGAGAGAAAGACGAAAGGAGATTTATTTAGATGAGTAACACTCAAGAAGGGAAAATATTCCTCACACTGAAATCAAATGATGATCTAGGGATCATTGGGTCAAGAGTGACATTGATTGCTTAATATCTTTAAAATTTTCATTTATTAAATTGTTGTTTAAATTCCATCTTTGTATTCCTTTTAATTTAACTGTCGGCATTGCTGACTGGGGGCTCGTAGCCATATATAATATATTGTCTAGAAGTAAACATTCTAAATGCGGACCAGGGGAACTTCCTCATAATTCTTTAAAGTCTATAGGAAGAACCCCACCCCTACTAAACGACCCTTCACAGTGGGGGCTCGTCCGGGATATTAATTAGACATATATTATTTTAGGACCTAAAGTTATTTGTAGGAGTATTAGGGAACAGTGTGAAAAATTTTCCATTCTTTGTATTTGTTTTATGATTTTCTCATCTTGCATTTTATTGTCATATGTGCATGCTTTGTAAACCTTCCATTACTAGCAGTCCTGGTGAAGCAGATATCGAACAAATATCTTACCTGAACGGAATTAGTTGCTATCGACAGGTAAGTATTTAAACTTGTATTACAAGTAGCTGTGTCTTGTTAGAATATTGAGACAAGGTATCACTTTACATTAGTTATAATGGCCACCGAAAGGCAAATGATAAAGGAATATCGAGATATGGGGTCTGAAGAGCTCGGATATGAGGGAGATCGCCTGGCGGCCTTTATAGAAGAAAGGATCAAGGAATGGAAGGCCGAAAAAGCAGCGGACAGAGAGCTGAAGCTAGCCAAGATAGCAGCGGACAAAGAGCTAGCCAAGATAGCAGCAGAAAGAAACCCAAAGAGAGCTGGAGCTAGCCAGACTCGCCCACACTCTGGAGATGGAAAAGGTGAGAGTTGAAGCTAGGACCAACGGACGGGACGACGCCAGTACAAGCTCTGGAACGACCGGCCGACCATTCATCGACCACCGGATGGTCCAGATCAACATGCCACGCTTCAATGACAGGGAGGAGGCTATTGACGATTTTCTCCTGCAGTTCGAGAAACTCGCACACGCTCATCAGATCCCTGAACAGCACTGGGCCATTAATGTCTCAGCCTTTTTGCAAGGTGCAGCTCGGGAAGTCTACCACGGCTTAGCTGCAGAAGAGGCTGAAGACTACAATGCCCTCAAGAAGGCGCTTCTCTGCCATTATCGGCTGACCACCGAGACTTACCGGAAACATTTTCGGGACTCGGCGAAAAAGGTAACCGAGACCCACTCTCAATTCCACAACCGTGTTCGAGGTTTATTTGAGAAGTGGATGAGAATGGCTGAAGTCGAACGCACGTACGACGGGCTACGCGAGGTAATACTCAAGGAGTATGTCCTGGGTACTTACCGTCGCGAATTGACAGTCTTCTTAGCCGAAAGAGAACACCGAACGCTCGAAGAGATCGCTAACATGGCGGAGCGATACGAGCAGGCGCACTCGAAGAGTGGAGGTTCCGGGGGCGCGGATCGACCCCGACCCTCTGAGTCGCGTCGTATGGGGGAGGTTGAGCCTGCTGTCCGCAACCGTCAGGGCGACGGGAAGGTCGGAGGGGAACCTACAGGTAGGGATGCCACCTATCGACCTGGACAGGCCTCACACACGAAACCAGGACTTGCAAGTCGGCGAGGGCCGCCGACGTGTTTTAACTGCAAGCGCCTGGGGAATTTTGCCGGGGACTGTCCGAAGGGCAGGCAGACCCAGGTGAATGTCGTTGCTAGGAAGGAGTGCGTGCCGGAAGCGAGTCGCAACCCAGCCAACCTTGCGGCCGCAACTGTCAATGGTGAAGGTGCCACCATCTTGTATGACACTGGGTGCAGCGTCCCTGCGCTTGTCGACAAGAAGTATGTCAAGCCGGAGGACTATACAGGGGAGGTAATAGAAGTTCAGTACGCGAACTGCGCGCGTGACTCATTACCAGTAGCTGTCATTGACCTCGATTCACCATACGTGAAGGGGAAAATTGCAGCTGCTTGCTTGGAGGGTCTGTCACATGACGTCATATTGGGATGCCGTTATGTGTTACCCCAGCCGAACCCCGAAACCTGTACACCTATGCCAGTGAGTGCTGTCGAGACCAGGGCCATGAGTCGACAGCCGAAACAGAAGCCGATCCAAGTTACATCGACACCGGTTAGTAATGCTCTTCCAACTGAGTTGAGGAAGCTGCAACAGGAAGACGCAACTCTGGCGCAGTTGCATAAACACGCAGAAGCAGGAACGGAAAGGGAAACTCCGAACGGCGCGGTGAAGTTTGTGTACAAGAAGGGAATCTTGTATCGCCACGCCAGGAAACACAACGAACACTTTAAGCAAGTCGTCGTGCCAAAGGAAAAGCGTTGTGAAGTGCTGAAGCTTGCACACGAAAGTCTCATGGGTGGACACATGGGAATTGCTAAGACACGTAACCGTCTTGTAAAAGAGTTTTACTGGCCAGGGGTCCAGGGAGACGTAAAACGGTTCTGTCTCTCCTGTGACAAATGCCAGAGAATGGCACCGAAAACGGATCGTCGACCCATTCCCTTGGGGAGTACGCCCATTATCGATGAACCATTTAGACGTGTCGCCATGGATTTAATCGGACCGATAAAACCCGTGTCTGCGCACGGAAATCGGTATATTTTAACGGTCGTCGATTATGCTACACGCTATCCGGAGGCCGTAGCATTGCGTAACATTGACACGGAAACCGTCGCGGAAGCTCTGTTTGTGATCTGGTCAAGAGTTGGAGTGCCCGACGAGATCTTGACCGATTAAGGGACACAATTCATGAGTCGTGTGATGGCGGAGGTGAATCGTCTCATGTCAATTAAGCACCTCACGATCACACCGTATCACCCCCAATGTAACGGATTGGTTGAACGGTTTAATGGGACTCTAAAGCACACGCTCAAGAAATTGTGCGAAGGCCGCCCCAAGGATTGGGACCGGTATATTCCAGCCATGCTTTTTGCATACCGGGAAGTACCACAAGCGAGTTTGGGGTTTTCTCCCTTTGAACTCTTGTACGGGAGGACCGTACGCGGCCCAATCGCCGTACTGAGACAGCTGTGGACAGACGACCACGCTGTAGAGGAAGTACGCACTACCTACCAGTACGTCGCGGACTTACGCAACAAACTGGAAAAGGTATGTTCTCTCGCGCAAGATAATCTCAAACGAGCTAAGGCGCAGCAGGCGAAAAATTACAATAAGCGCGCAAAACCACGTCAGTTTGAGGTAGGGGATAAGGTGTTGTTGCTGTTGCCCCAGGAACACAACAAGTTGCAAGTTTCCTGGAGGGGTCCATACGTCGTCACCGAGAAGGTCGGAGGTCAAAACTACCGGATACGGCTACCGACGAAAGAGAAATTGTACCATGCCAATTTGCTCAAGAGGTACCGGGAAAGGGAGACCGTAAGCGATTTTGTTGTCGCCACGATAGTCACCGAGGATGCCGAAGGCGATACGGAAGGTGCCAATTCTGTCCCGAGCTGTCCATTAACGAGGGTCGAGACTCCGTCGGACGTGGAATGTGACCCCATGTTAACTGAAGGCCAGCGGGACGAGATAGAGACCTTGCTGGCCAGGTATTCCGACGTGTTAACAGAAAAACCCGGGAGGACGGCGCTTGTCGAGTTCGGGTTAAAGATGGTGGACGACCGACCAGTGCAGCGGAAACCCTACCCTTTGCCCCATGCGAAACGACAAGTCGTAAGGGAGGAAATTGAGCAAATGATTGCTGTGGGAGTAATCGAACCTGCCGACTCTCCGTACAGCTCACCAGTAGTTCTAGAGCAGAAGAAGGACGGCACCAATCGGTTCTGCGTCGACTACCGGAAGCTGAATCAGGTGACAGAATTTCAAGTCGAAATGTTACCTGACCCGGAACATAACTTCGTTTCGGTCTCAAAAGCGAAATATTTTTCCAAGCTCGATTTGTCCAAGGGGTATTGGCAAATTCCGGTAAGGAAAGAAGACAGACCGAAGCTTGCTTTTGCTACTCCCGACGGGACATACCAATGGCTGGTTATGCCGTTCGGGGTACAAAACGCGCCCAGCATCTTTACCAGGATGATGCGGAAGTTGTTGGAGTCCTTGCGCGATAGGGGTGTCCACAACTTCATGGATGACCTCTTGTTAGCTACAGAGACATGGGGTGAACACCTCACTCTGTTAGCTGACGTTCTGGAGCGGCCACGTCAGGAGGGCTTGACAGCCCGCCCTTCTAAATGTCACCTTGGTTTCAGGACATTGGACTATTTAGGACATACCCTGAGCCAAGGCACGCTGTCTCCAGAGAATTCGAAGGTGGAGCAACTGCGAAACGCCGCACGCCCCACCACGAAAACGGAGGTGAGGTCATTTCTGGGATTGGCGGGATACTATCGGAGGTATGTCGCTAATTTCAGCGCGATTGCGGGGCCGTTGTCCGACCTAACCAAGAAACGGACCCCGAGTAAGATTATTTGGACAGATGCGTGTGAGCACGATTTCCAAACACTGAAGGCTAGACTTACGTCCGACGCCGTTGTTCGTCTACCGGATTTGGATAAGGAATTCGTTTTTCGCACCGATGCATGCGACACAGGACTGGGAGCAGTACTGCTACAGGAGCATGACAAAACGCTTTTCCCTGTCGCATACGGCAGTCGGAAGTTGTCGGCTGTCGAGAAGAACTACTCTGTATCGGAGAGAGAATGTTTCGGAATCGTGTTCGGCATATCACGGTTCGAGCGATACCTATATGGACGCAAGTTCATATTGGAGACCGACCACCAACCACTCGCCTATTTGGCGCAGGCAAAGTTGTCCAATGGTCGATTGATGCGATGGTCGCTGTTCTTACAGCAGTACCAGATGCAGATCAGATACGTGAAGGGATCTGAAAACGTAGGCGCAGATTTCATGAGTAGAAGCGCTGGAATGATATAGATCATTCTGGTTAAATTTTCATGTTCATACTCAGTTTAGTATCTAGTTGATTTTGCTGATGTTGTTCTTTATATTGTTGTAACACTTTTGCATTTGTAGTATTTTGAGGGAATAAAATCCTGATTTTATTCTCAAGCGTGGGGGGATGTGACGATTTTACCCCAACCCCTTGTATGTAGGTATAAGTTACTATAACTTGTGATTCTGACTGGCCTTGTACATGTATAAATTGTAGGTCTGCCTGACCCAGCTGTGATGTTTCCAATTGTTCTAAGTTAGCTAATCCCCTTACGTAAGATGGTCTTTGTTAGCTCTCGAGGGGAGAGGAGACTGTGTCCATCGCGGACGGGTGACGTAACCACATCAAAGGACAGGACAGCGCTAAATAAGAAGACTGTAACAATTGATAGGCACACAGACAGACATTCGGATGATTGACAGTCGAACGACTGACCAGAGTTGATCGCCCTCCAATCGAAATGCGATGTGGGTGGGACTTGATTCGAGAAATTTTAGATAATACCTAATGTTTAGTAGGAATTAGTCAGTTCGCTACAAGAATTGAGAAGAGAGTAGAACTCCGTACGGCCAGACGAAAATTGGTGGCAGACTCAGATTTTGGAAATCAAGGAAATCTTAAGATAGCTTCAAAGGTCAGTGTGATTTTTGTTTGATTTCTGCTTGATACGTCTGCGGAAAGGAAGGATTCTTGTATGTATATTCATTTTACTTGTATTGTAGTATGGATAGTTAATTATGATATTAATATTTTGCATCTTTCGTGATGTTCGTTAGTACCTTTGCTTGCAATTGATTATGATGTAAATTCGTTGCATCTTCTTCATGATATTATTATATTACACCTTATTTTGGGAGGTAAAATGTTGATCTTTTGTTAGTAATATGTGTGCATATTATTTCGTGCATTATTACGTTTACACCCTTTTGAAAGGACGATTTGTATTCGTGAAGAATTGTATTGTTTGCTAGCCGCTATAAGAATTAATATTATAATTCTTTGTGTAGGTATATTATGGTAGACTAGCACTTTGTTTACGTAATGATATATTTTGCCATTGAGTTAACGGATTTCCGTTATTGCAATTTGAATTTGAATATTTTGGATTATTTGAATTCGAATATTTTGGATTTGGTACGCTTGTGTAGGATATATATATATATATATATATATATATATATATATATATATATATATATATATATATATATATATATATATATATATAAAGATATATATATATATATATATATATATATATATATAGTCATATTACTAATAGTAGTAATATTATAATACAGTGATATTTGAAATATTTGTATGTATATGCTGATAGGGCTCAGTATGTAGATGTTTTAATTCTTTGTGAGATTGTGTCATGGCGCCATTTTGTAAGCGGCGGAAGCGTATGGGAATTTCGATGTGTGCGCATGCGTGCCCAAAAATGTCCCGCCTTAAACTGATGGTTCAATTCAGTGACTTAGTGTGAGGTAATATTCATCACCAAATGCTAATGCATTATACCTTTCAACAGGAAGCTTTCGGGTGACGTTGAGAGAATTCCGGGGAAATTTTGGGTGACGTTGAATAGATTTCCGGGGAAATTTCGGGTGACGGTGAGAGAATTCCGGGGAAATTCCGGATGACGTGGAAAGAATTCCGAGTGAATTTGAGAGATACCGAGTGAATTTCGGGTGACCTCAAGAGATACCGTCGAAGAGGAAACGGAAGTAGAGATAGAAGAGGAAACGGAAGTAGAGGAATCGGAAGGAGAGAAAGACGAAAGGAGACTTATTTAGATGAGTAACACTCAAGAAGGGAAAATATTCCTCACACTGAAATCAAATGATGATCTTGGCATCACTGGGTCAAGAGTGACATTGATTGCTTAATATCTTTAAAATTTTCATTTATTAAATTGTTGTTTAAATTCCATCTTTGTATTCCTTTTAATTTAACTGTCGGCATTGCTGACTGGGGGCTCGTAGCCATATATACTATATTGTCTAGAAGTAAATATTCTAAATGCGGACCAGGGGAACTTCCTCATAATTCTTTAAAGTCAATAGGAAGAACCCCACCCCTACTAAACGACCCTTCACACTTCTCTGCAGAAAGCCAGTGCTTCTTTTGTAATGTCAGTTGATCTTCTCGTAAAAGTCTTTCTTTTACATTTTCAGACTTAGTCGCACAGACAGTTCTGTTTCTAATCTTTTTATCCTGTAGATTTTCAAATTTACAGTTCCTTTAAGTTCAGTTACATATCGGCCAATGGTTTTATTCCTGTCTGATTCTCGCGGGTCATGAGCGATACTCGTATAATATTGTATAAGCCCCACTTGTCAAAGGGTACGTATTACGTCCCACTTTGTCAAGGGGTATTGCACAACGTATAATAATAATAACACTATAACCCACTCCCCTCTGATACTCGTTATCTAAGAGATAACCGCCCTCGGTATAATTGCCCGGTTAGAGTAAGAGAATGCATATGATAACCTGAGCGGGTATATTAAACAAAACAACTGCAAACCCCCGTCAAGATAAATAAACAATTTAATCAAATACATACACAATGAAATTTCCTATCATTAGGATTACACGCGGTTTAGAAATAAACTTTAACAGAATTAAAAATAGATTTGAAATAGAATGAAACAAATTAGCCGTTCTTTTACTGATATTTAAAAGTCATCATAAGATCGAGTCACAATCGAAGTCAATGCTTTTGTTCGATTCTCATAACCTGTTATCCTCGAACCACGTTCTCTGTTCAATCCAATGTTGTTCTAAAAGCTACTGTCTCTCGATATACTTTTCCCTCGTGGATGTTCCGCTTGAACTCAGACATGTCCACTGTATCAATGTATACACATTTCGATTTCTCCTTCACAATTCCCTTTCTCCCGTACTTCACTTTCTTTCCCAGAAAAGCTATTTTCTTCCTTCCAAAAAGAAAATTAAAACAACCTAAATCTCTTGTTACACTGGTAATAGTCGAGACTGTCCGTTATTCCTGGTTCGAACAATCAGATATTTCTATCAGTGATAAAAATTTTACGGCTAGTAATTAACTACACATGTCTTCAAATCAATGCAGTTAAACCATCTGTTAATTCGGTTTGCCTTGACCTAATACATTAACGTACTACATAGCGAGACGAATTATACACTGTCGCTAAATTATCCATGACATCAAAATTCGGTGAATTCACATGTATTCTTGTAAATCATTAACTCATGTAATACATTAAATTCTTAGAACACATTCATTATTCAAACAATATGATAAATTCAAGAATTAACGTAACACTTCCTATACATACTCAACATAGTGTTTTTACGACATAAATTAACACTACGTCATTCTTAACTACGAATTAAGGTAAGAATCCCAATTCATAATTCAAAAGCACATTACTAAATTAATGTAACAAATGAAACTAATCATACAAATGTATCAACAAAATCATGTAGACCTGTAAACGAAGCAAACATTATATCAATTACATCACAATAAACGTGGAATTTGAGAAAAATACCTCGTGTTTAGTGTGTCACTCAACCGTTGGTTTTGGCGGTTTTTCCCTGGTCTACTGCTTTACGGATGTACTTCTCTAAAATACGATCCGGAGTCTTTACATAATAAATCTAATTCTACACTGTCTCCTATCACAGGAGCAAATCAGACTAGCTTCTAATTTAGCTATTAAGATATTTATGTTCGAAAGATTTCTCGTGTAAAACACATCCCTTATTCAACCGTGACCAATCAGAATCAAATGTATTTTCTTTCGCTTCCCTTTAAAAGTTGCTTACGTCATGGTCAATATGACAGGCTTTGGTTTTAAGTAACAGAATCTCTGTTTTCTCTCAATTCTGAGATTTTCGTGATAAAATGAAACTTTACAAGGTCGCTTTCGGTCAGTCTAGCTCTGAACAAATACGGTTAATTAGTACAACGGCCCCATTCTACTATACCGATACCTCTCCTTTGCAGAATGTATTTAATAAATCTAACTAATGGCTAGCTGGCTACAACTAATGGTTATTTAATAGATTCGACCGAAAATTTGGCACTTCACAGCCTTCTCGTTAAGAGTAAAGTCGGTATTTTACTCTCCAAATTTTTGGAGACCTAGTCTGGTTCCTTTACATGTCCTCAGGTGACCTGTTCACCTCAGACATTCCTAATCGACTTAAACAATCAGCTCCTACATTCTCGCTGTCTTTAATGTAGCGTACCTGAACTTGATATTGTTGCAGAAATAGTGACCATCTCATTAATCGACCATTCATCAATTTCGCTTGGGTCAAATATACGAGTGGATGGTGGTCTGTTTCCAAAATAAACTTTCTGCCATACAAGTAATGTTGGAAGTTAGATATTCCAAAGATAATAGCCAAGCATTCTTTCTCAGACACCGAATAATTAATTTCCGCAGTTGACAATTTCCTGCTACTATACGCAACTGGGAATAAGCTTCCCTCTTGCTCTTGCAATAGCACTGCTCCTAAAACTCTTATCACAAGCGTCTGTTCTCAAGACAAAATCCCGTGTCACGTCAAGCAATTAAACTATGGCATCTGACGTCAGTCTGTCCTTTAACGTCTGAAATGCACGTTCACATGCGTCTGTCCATACTACTTTTGTCGGAGCTTTTTTCCGAGTTAAGTCAGTCAATGGGCTCGCAATAGCGCTGAAGTTTGCAACATATCTTCTATAATACCCTGTCAAACCCAAACAAGATCGAACTTCCGTCTTAGTGGTCGGTCGTAAAGCTTCCCGAAGTTGGTTGACCTTTGAACTATCTGGGGTTAACGTGTCCTCGCTGAGGGTATGTCCTAGGTAGATTAATTTTCTGAACCCTATATGGCACTTAAATGGTCGTGCGGTCAGTCCGGTTTGTCGCAGTCGCTCTAAAATGTTTTTCAGCAAAATTATATTTTCGTCCCACGTAGCTGTCGCTAACAGTAGATCGTCCATGAAGTTAGAAACTCCCTTTCCCCGCAATAGTTCAAGGAATTTCCACATCATACGGGTGAAGACAATCGGCGCATTCTGCACCCCGAATGGCATGACTACTCACTGGTAAGTCCCATCTGGAGTTGCAAAGGCGAGTCTTGCTCTGTCTTCACTTCGAAATGGAATTTGCCAATATCATTTGGACAGATCATTTTTTGAAACCTTTTTTTGCATTGGTCACTCCAGCAAAACTGGACTCAGGGTAAGGTAAAAGTTCTACCTGGAATTCTGTGATTCTGTTTAACTTCCTGTAATCGATGCAAAATTTTTGTGTGCCGTCTTTCATCTGGACCAATACAACAGGAGAGTTATATGCCGACTCACTCGGTTCTATAACTTCTAAGTCTATCATATCTTTAATCTCCTTGCGGACAGTTTCTAACTTAGCATACGGTAATGGATACGGTCTTAACTTCACTGGTTTCTCGTCTAGTAGCTTCAAGATGAACTCCAATTCCGTCTTCCCAGGTCGTTCTGTTAAGACGCTTGAACACTCTTGGAGTACCGACTCAACCTCTTTACGTTAACGTAACGTCAAGTGCAACATCGACGTAGGTTTCTTCCTTCGTCAAAGACAACTAGGGAGTACTTCCGCCTCTCCTGCGTTGTCGTCGAGTTCTTCTGTTACAACTGTAGCCACCACGAACTCCGTGGGTGGTTCTCTTACACGGTAACGCTTCAGTAGATTCACGTGGTACAACTTGTCCTTGTCCCCTACTCGGATACGGTAGTTCTGTCTACCCTTCTTCTCCGTTACCTCAAATGGTCCCCTCCATGAGACTTGCAGTTTGTTGTGCTCTAACAGTAACAACAACAACAACACATTGTCACCCACCTCAAAGTGACGTTCCTTCGTCCTTTTGTTGTAGTATTTGGCTTAAAGTCCCCTTGCATCGCAGAGATTTTCCTGGGCCAATTTACAAACTTCTTCCAGTTTGTTACGAAGGTCAACAGCATATTGGTATGTTGTTCGCACTTCCTCGGATGCTTGCTCATCCGTCCATAATTGTTTCGACACAGCCATAGGCCCCCTTACTGTCCTTCCATAGACTAACTCAAAGGTGAAAAACCCAAACTTGCCCGTGGTACTTCTCGATACGCAAATAGTATTGCTGGAAGGTATCGATCCCAATCCCTAGGTCGACTTTCACATAGCTTCTTCAAAGCCTGTTTCAATGTCCCATTGGAACGCTCCACCAACCCTTCGCACTGCGGGTGGTACGGGGTAGTCGTCAGATGTCTAACGGATAGTAACCTGTTTACCTCTCCCATCACCTGGCTCACGAACTGTGTCCCCTGGTCAGTCAGTATCACCTCTGGAACTCCAACTCTTGACCACACACCTAACAAGGCCTCAACCACCGTGACTGAGTCAATGTTTTTCAAGGCCACTGCCTCCGGATACCGGGTAGCGTAATCTACTACCGTTAATATATAACGATTACCACTTCCTGCCGCAGGCTTAATCGGACCTACCAAGTCCATCGCCACTCTCTAGAAAGGTTCGTCAATTAGTGGGGTGGTTCCTCGTGGCACTAGGCGATGGGAGGTCTTAGGTGCCACTCGCTGACACTTGTCACACGACAAATAAAACCTCCTCACATCCCTATGTACACCTGGCCGATAAAACTCCCTCACCAACCTATCTCTGGTCTTCGCCACGCCCATGTGGCTTCCAAGAAGACCCTCGTGTGCTAACCTATGCACTTATCCACGCTTTGCTACGGGCACCACAACTTGCTTAAACGTATCGGCCCCTTTCTTGGCGTACCGATACAAAATACCGCGTTTCGTCTCGAACTTTACCTCGCCGTCTGGCAATTTCCTTTCGGAAATCCAAATTTTAGTATTGTTATGGATACCATGTAAAGGTATAAATCCAAGTTTTTCAGAAACGTTCACTTCTGACACAATGTTATGTTTTGCTAAATAACACACAACATGGTGTAGTCTAATTACATTAATGATTAGATTACACCTGACTCTCAGCGAAAACAGACGCACATTAGGTTCTCACGCTATTATTATAATAAGGCATATATGGTTACAATTGAGTGAGAGCTGGAGCTGACCTTAGGTGACCTGTAACTCTTAGATCATTTGTAGCAACAGAATGCTAACACCGTATATTACCACGAGCAAGTGACTTCATTTGCTAACCAATATTTTGAAACAGCCTTAGCAATGATAAGACGAGACTTCTTTTCTGCGCCTAAAGACCAGTCGATTTACAAAAACAAAATATAAACACACGAACGATTGTACAACTTGTGATAAATGAATCTGCATCCGGCTTATAACAAGGTACATCCCGGAATGTTTAGATGTAGTAATATTTTGTGAAAACTTTACATCGACGTTTGCGAAGGAAGGATTTGAGTCAATTACGTATCCACTTCACTCTTGTGATATTATATTTTATGAAACAAGTGGATTTTTTTTCTATCAGTTTTATCTTTAGATGAGATGTGTACATTTTAAAATGGTAGAGAATTAACCATACGATTCTAATTTCCAATCTCTCTCTCTCTCTCTCTCTCTCTCTCTCTCTCTCTCTCTCTCTCTCTCTCTCTCTCTCTCTCTCTCTCTCTCTCTCTCCTGTTAGGTTGGTTCGTGCAAGTTCTATTTCAAGGTTTTCATCCAGCTCAAATTCGTTTTCTGTCACACTCCAAATTTATGTGTATTTTGTTCCTCATTCATGAGAGGGGAGGGGAATGGAAAGCATAAAGGATTGCGATGAAATTGTATCCTTATTAATTTCATTTAGTCAACTGGGATTAGTAATACGTTTTATCGTTATTTTCTTACGTCACTAATGATTGATGAGTAAACAGTAAACAGCATGCAGTTGGAAGGGCGCCGTTGCGCCGTTGCAATAAAGTTTCTATATGCCATTGGCTGATCACAATTTTATATACCAATTTATATATATATATATATATATATATATATATATATATATATATATATATATATATATATATATATATATATATATATATTTCTTTATTTATTTATTTATATATATAACCTGCAAGATAATATTATCTGATAGTTTCCCACAAATATTGTTTTCATGCCGTCAAGAACAATTCTCTAAGTATATGATACTTATAAAAATACCTAATGGATTCATGGCTAAATATTGTTTGGAATAAATGTTTTGGCAGGACATTTTAAATCCGGTCTTTGAAAAACTGTTTCTAATGGTAAACACAGTATGGTGCCAATTTGTCAAATTGTTTTATTTACTTACAGAAGTTGATGTAAACATGTGTAAGGCGTATATACCAGATTAACGGCCTTAAGATGATTGCACCAAACGAAGATTTTAAATTCACACTTGAATAGGCGACTTTGATGTCTCGTCATACAGTTAAAGAAAATAACCCTTGTGCAAGTTGTTTTGTAGTGATTTTCATTGTAGAAAGCGGTTATCATTTTAAAATAACGTCTCTTCGTTATTATTACTCCACCTTTTGTCATATGGCTGAAACAACAATGCAACTATCGTTTACATCATATGCACTGCTATGAGAAGTTATTATTATCGCCGACATCAACAACAAGAACAAAATTGACAATAATCACACCAAGCACGACGATGAAAATAACAACAATATCATCAGCCTTAGTGGAAGAATTAAATGTCGTTATTGTTAAAACAGTTGTGGTGATGATTTTTTTTTTTTTTGGGGGGGGGGGGGGGAGCAAGAATCCACCACTTTAAAGAACATAAGCAAATTCCTCCCTGACAATACTGTTTCACATTAGTATGTGGAAATAACAATTTTCAAACATTGCATGTGCTCACTTCATGAACTTCTATAAAAGACAAGAAAAGAAATTCATTGTGCTGCTTTTGTTGTCGTTATTGTTGTTGATACTCGTGTTCAATGTATTAATAACAATGTGCAGGCGGTGTGTATAGGCGGTGATGGTATTGAAAAATATTGATTAGTGGTACAGTAATTTAAGTGAATATGAGGATTTGCAACATTTGGCTTATTACTTAATTTCTACATTTGACTATTACCTCATCTGAATAACAGTCTATGACATATGCGACTTAATGTACAGGAAAACGTTTTAGTTAAGTACGGTTTGAATTTGACAAGGTATTCGCATCGATTAGAAACTAATATGTATCTACTAATATATATATATATATATATATATATATATATATATATATATATATATATATATATATATATATATATATATATGTATATGTTCGTGTGTGTGTGCGTGTGTGTGTATAGAAATATAGAGAGAAATAATGAAGCACATGTTGTTAACTGTTAGTGCCATTATCAACAATGTTAGGAATACATTGATATATTTCATTATTCAAGTTTTTACACCGTGTATCGTTTTGCGTCCTTGCTATTGAAAACAACGTAGCTTAAGGTAAATTCAGAATTAATGGAAATATTGGTAAGAAAACTGTTTTAAGAGAAAGGAATACTTTCGAAACAAAGCAAGGTCTTTTGGATAGATGTTTCAAATGCTGACAGTTCTAATGTAACTCTAATTTTTTTCTAATAATTAAAAAAAGAAGCAGTTCATGCGTATGTGTTCAAGAATATCCTGGCTTCGGAATATCTATGTTGTTGCATGTATCAAAATAAATGACGTTTTAGCAATACGGAACTTAAATGCAATGTACGTTTATTTAAGTAAGCCATAGCTCGTAAACCGGGACATTTTTTGCTGTTTTCGTGAAAAAGGCATTTATAATATATCCATTTAGTTTTACTTGCTTAATCTGGTAACTGGCACAAGTGTACGATCCGTATTTCCGTATAACACACCCGGTATGGATTAATTAGGTGTCTTCTTTGACGTCCGTACATCAATATTGTTTCATGTAGTTAATCGAACTTTTATAAAATGTCAATTCAGTTTTAATTTCTTTAAAGGGGAAAAAACAATTGTTTGAAAGTTTTAAAAGGGGACGATGTATTAAATACAAAATCGCAATCGTTGATTATTCTAAATCGTGGGAAAGAACTATTTATATCGTTTATTAATACCTTACGTGCTGACGGCCTCGACGTATTCCTTCGCTACATCATGCTCTTTCTTTCCGCCTAGTCACAACAAAACAGTTTTCATGATACGCTTTGTCAAGAATGTATTGATCATATAATCAATAAATCAAATCGTGAAATACAGAAAGTATAATACATTTTATTCTCAAACATATTCGACTTCATGACAAGGTTAGGACTGCGAGAAGAACTGAAATACAAGATCGATGCAAAAATGTTTTTTCCATAAATGGGATCAAGCATATAATGCATCCACCCATTTCCAACCCACCACCACCATCCGCAGAGAATGTGTCGAAGTTTAATTTACTAAATAATAATAATAATAATAATAATAATAATAATGAGGACTTTGTATAGCGCCTAATCTTTCGAAGCTCTAAGTGCTTTACACCATCAATAATGATATGACTACACTACAGAACAACAAATGACAAAAGCAATGAAATTGGAAAACATAAAAACATGCTGAAAACATATAAGATACAAAACATGATTAGGTCGCTAAGTTTGTCCCTGCAGTCGAAACAGGTGAGTCTTAAGAGTACTCTTAAAAGGGACCACTGTGTCTTTGTGTCTAAAATCAATGTGCATTTCGTTTCACGTCGCCGGGCCCTGGTGTGCAAACGAACGTTGTCCATATGACTTTGTTTTCACATTGGGAACAATGAGTCTACGATTATCAGAAGAAGAGCGCAAGGATCTAGCTGGTGTACACACATGGGTGAGGCTGGATAGGTATGTTGGATTGGAGTCTGTCATTGAAACATAGCACAGAGAACAAATTTTGTATTTGATTCTGTATCGAATTGATAGCCAATGTAGGGTACAGAGCAATGGTGAGGTATGCTCTGATCGAAGTACTCTAAAGATGATCCGTGCAGCTGTGTTTTGAACTTTTTGAAGTTTCTGGAGTAAATATTGTGAAAATCTTCTTTGCAAGAAATTTCTTTTCTAGAATCATACAGCACTAAGGTAATTGTGTGTTCTATTGAACTTCGCAGCTTCTTTGATTTTTCTGAGCATAAAGCAAAGCATGACGTCACATTTTGAATATTTGTTGTAAGCATTCGCTGAGACGGTATTGCCAAATTACGGAAAGTACTCATAAATTCCACCAAAAAACTCCGATACTGAAGCACTTCAACTGACACTGTCCTGTGGGTCTTCGTTTTTCGAAGATGGAGAGGTTAGAAGATCAATCGTATTTTTCAAACTATGACGAATCTGAAGCTGCAGACGACGATGAGAATGAAGAAAGACCAAATAGATAGAACACAAATTCGTGGTAAATATTTTCTGAATAGTTCTAAGGCCATACGATACGAAATATATATGTATCATACGATATCTACAGTAAAGTTCTGTAGTCAGGCTTCTTGTTTAAACATGTAGTTTTATTTGCTCCTCTAATTCAGGCTATATTGCGTTTCTTTCAGTGGTATCTTAATGAATAAATGTACAACCTATCAGAGTGTTTGAATTACCTGTGATCGGATTAGTGGTGCAATTTAGCAGTATTTCAGATTCCTAGGGGAGGAGGTTTATAACACCATGGTTCTTTCTCGTTCAGACTTCACTATTTATATGGGCCTTCGTTACAGTCGCACTGGGGGGCCCTGAGTGGTCAAATGGTCTAAATCGCTCTCCGTTACGTATCACTGCCATCTCACCTATGTCTGCGTGGGTTCGAGTTTAAGATTCGGCTAATGTAGTTAGGTGAGAAAGCTTGCCAGTACCTTCTCGTTTGTCGGTATTTCTCTCCGGAGGTTTTCCCGGTTCTTTCTCCACCAATAATACTGGCCGCGAAGTATAGCCTATCGTGGCGTTAAACCCTACAACAACAACAACAGTGGCACTGTCACTGCGCTTCATTCACATCGTTTGGGCCATTGCCAAGTTTCATGCATTCACAACCTGGCTTTGAACCCGAATTTGTTTCAGTACTTAAAGGTTCGCGACTATTATGCCCATATATACGTCATACCCGCTTCCTACGATTTCGGTTATTAGGGTCTCTATATATCTCATATCAGCCCCTTATGCTCCACGTACAGGTGTTGGACACCACGAGTCTCTCTCTTCCTGAGGTATTCTTATGCAACACAACAAATTACCGAGCTGGTCTGGTACTGTGTGCTGTGACATGACATACCCACATTATGCCAAAGATTATTTTATATGTACAATAAAGTGCCTATTGAACCTTTGTATTGTGTGTTTTTTAAATTGCAATTAATTGCTTAAATATAGTTTGAGTGACACACGGTGCATTCTTCTTTGGCCCCTTGTTGGATCCCTCTTTCTCTGCTATGGTCGCTCTGCCAGACATGTCATTGCAGCCAGTATATGTTAAAAGCTAGTAACAAATTTAGGTATGCTGTAATGCTGAACCAATCAGATAACCGAGTTGGATCACGTGATTAAACAATTATGTCAGATGTGCGAGTCTTTGATAGAAAATCTCGAAGCCTGTGGAGATGTGTGCTTTTCAGTGTTGATGCTGCATTTAACTTAAAATTATCTGTAGAAAAAAACACCCTCCTCTCCTTCATGTGATTTATTTGGGGCATTTGCTTGTATGGCATACTGTTCCAGTTCTGTTCTTGAGTGATTTGTCCAGTTCCTGCATTCACAGCTTTTCTTTCGAACCCAACTTTGTATGTACTGTAATATGCTCAACTATTAGGCCATTTATACTTTATGTACACTTCCCATGGTCCATGTATGGAGTATCGGCAGATGTTTGTTATCATGGCAAACCTCTGGATCAAGCTGATCGAGTTCGGTTATCAGTGTCCCCATACACCTCGTAGCAGACCTTGCAACTCCATATACCGGTACCGGTGTCAGACACTCTTCACAACACTATAAATTCCCATAATCTCCTTTCCGGACGATTCCTAAAAACAAAGGGCCATTGCCAAGTTTCTTGGCCATTGCCAAGTTTCATGCATTCACTAAATTGGATTTGGAACCCCATCTGACTCGTCGAGGTTCGGTTATCAGGGTCCCTGTCAATGTTCCCTCTAATTTAGAAGTACTTAAGATTCCTAGGACATGATGTCCTCTTTTGCACAACTGTTGAAATAGGCATGATATTTACCGTCATAACAGTTAAATTGAATTCATATTTTGTACACTGTATTATAAGTTAAAATTTCGAATTTTTCAGAATAGTTGATGTTATAAACATTGAAATAAACCCTTTTTTATGTGATAGGCATTTGCTTGCAACTTCTGTTTTCTTTCTTATCTAATTTAATTTTGCAGTGCTGTACTAAATGTTTTACCTGTTCCTGACTTTAGTCAGTTTGCATCATAGTAATGTGTTGTTGATGTGATCATAAATATAATAATAAATTTGCTAAGCATAGCATTATGCATTAAAGAAGAAAACTCTGTTTTAGGTGTAATTGTGGACATTGTTTGGTAATGCCCACAGCAAAGGACTGTGTATGTTGTTGTGACATAGAGAAGGTCAAATGTGTCTGCAATGAATACCAGGGGATAAAATGTATAACACACCATCCAGGGTTCAGTCCAGTTTGTCTAGACATCCATGTTTTAAAAGTTGCATACTACCAGTATAGACAACAATTTGGAGAACGTCCAGAACAAGAAATGAGTAAGTGAAATGTCTGAGTAATTTTTCATGTTATTTTGTTTTCATGATCCATGCATGACAACATAGTATTGGGGTTATTAATACAGCAAATAAATAAACCACTTTTTCCAGTCATCTTATGACACCTTCGATGTTTGAACCCTGTTTACACTGTCTAACATTCATACCAGTTATACTGATAAGTCATGCCAAAATAACAACACATATTCATGTTCAAATATTGTTTTATTTCATATTTTTGTGTTGGAAAATAATATATATATATATATATATATATATATATATATATATATATATATATATATATATATATGCACGGATTATATTGGAATCATATAATTTTATTGAAATTAAAAATAACGATAAATCACACTATCTACTAAAACCTTTGATTTCCTAATTTGATCCAATGCACAAAGCATAATTTATTTCAACTTAATTTTTGAATAATTATTTCAGAAGACATCGGTATACAGCATATAGACAATTTGTTCGGTGGTGTTGGCACTTCTTGGGCAAGGAAGTGAGGGTCATCATTCCATCATGTGTTGTTCGGAGGATCCGCACTGCCTTTCCTGATCAAAGTACTATGCTGGCTTTCATGAGGCTGACAGCGATTAAACCTGCTAAGTAGATTTTGAGTAGCAATTTCCTTATCAGGCCTCTCATACAGACTACACAGTGGTGGTGGTACATCAACCAGAAGTTTGACTTCTTCATTATTCATGTGAGACACCTGTGAATGCTGTTTTCATCAGACATTCTACATAATCTGTAAATAAAAGTAAATTTGATATGCATTGTATTCTACAAGCCAAAATGTGCAACCTTCTGTTGAAGTTAATATATGAATAAAAAGTATTTGTCTTTACAATTGTTTGCATATTGTTATTATTTTACCACAGTACAAAATCGTGACCTTTCAAATTAAATGAGTGTCAAATTTACCAAATATTTTGCCTTTACTGTTTCAATTTCATATATAAAAAAATAATATAGGTACTTACACTTGGTACAACAGTATTTATATCTCTAAGTGATATATTCCTTTCTGTTAATTAATTACTAATATATATTCATACCATATGTTGAATCAGCTAGGATTTTCCTGACAGTGTATTCTCCTTTCTTGTACTTTGGAAACAATATTTTGTATCTGGCCCTCCCATCCTTAGTGCACGCTTGCTCTCTTTTGCTGTTTTCGTTAAAATGCAATCCAGCTAGCCAAAGCCTATTTCAAAGTAAATAAAGATGCAAAATACAATACATAATTCTATCAAAAACCAAATACTTTATTTGCAAACATTCCAAAACACTAAAAACTGTTATACAATTTTACATTGCAGGATATCAGAATATCAGATTTTGATATATATATATATATATATATATATATATATATATATATATATATATATATATATATATATATATATATATTTGAAGATGAATATACTATATATTAAACACTGAAAAACCTGTTACAGTATTTTTGTGTGCAATAATATAAAATTTACCTCGAAAGCATTCCATGATAAGAGAAACCAATCATCTTTGGTGCAAAATGATTGATCACTGAGTGGTATCTCTCCAGTGCTGACGTTTGTTGTTCAGATGCCAACATTGGCACATCTTTTTTCATTTGCCTGCTGGTCACAATCTTCTCCAGCTTTTCAAATACTTTAGATCCTATAAATTATACAATATAAGTTCATCAAAGTTTGGTTTTATGCTACCCTGCATGAAAATTAAAATGTGCACTAACAAAAATATAACTGAATTGAATAAATTACTAGAACAATTAAGTTAATCAGTCACATGCCTGTATGACAATTACTCCATAAGACCACAAGATGCTTTTGCATACCAAATATTATTGATCAATAAGAAATAAATCTACTAACTGAACAAACTCAATAGACCTAAGCAATTGTTACCAAGAATACAAGTATGGCTATTAAAAAAAAAAGATTTCAACTGTTTTTGTATTACCTGGTTTAAGCCACTTCTTTTGTCTCTCTCTTCCCTCCAAAGTACCATGTTCACATGATGCGAATAAATCACCATAGCCAAAATGCACATTACTGATTTGGTTTATAACAGACTGCCACTTTTCCAGCATTAATTCTTTGTTTGTTTTTTTGGTCAGGCGATGATGTTGCAATCCAATACAGGTGGCTGACCAAACTCTTTATCCATGGAGTTATATGTGAACAATCTTTTTCTTTTGATAAGGCAAAGAGTTTCTTTTTCAGTCCTGTATATAGAAACAGACATTAAGAGCATCATGAAATGTTTTTTCAACAATACCTTTTGCAAGTAAAATTGAAGTTTTTTTAAAAAAGTATCCTTTTATACCAACTGATTGAACAAGATGTTATGTTATGAATATCTAAAACTTCTACACTAACCTACATTGGGTATGATTATCAGTGTCACATTAAAAACTTTAATACCTGTTACATTAACATTTATTTTACTCTGGTTTAAAACAAAAACATTAGGAATTGTATTTTTCTTACCTTTAGCAACATGCCAGACATCAAAACAGTGTAGAGTGTCTGTCATATTTTCCCTCACCCATTTCACTATTTGGAAATGTCTGTCTGTAATTAATGATTTCGTTGGGATGCTATGGTACCTAAAGAATTCTACACTCCTTACAAGACCTTCCTGTTCCATGTGGCAGCTGCTCTTTACCTCATTGCTCTGTAACATGATGTTGGCACAATATTAAATCAAGTGTAATTTTAGATTTGATTTTGAGATGTGTAAATGCAGTGCCCAACAATATTTCACTTACATCCTGTCAGTCAGTTTTATTAGTAAATTTTTAATTACGTAGTGGCCTTGATTTTATGGTCATTATTTTTACACATATCTCTTGATTACTAGCTTGTCACAAAGTTATAGGTTTGAATCACATCAAAAAGTTTGTCAATTGTCAGTTGCTTGTTGATGACTTGAGATTTTGTACAAATACTATAGGTTCCTCCGTAAAGTAAACCGGCCAACACAAAACAACTGAATAACAATAATTTCTTAAAATGTACTTTCATCTCCTTTGGGACTTTAAATATTGTTTTTCCATTACAAAGATAATTTTGAGGTATTCAACTGAACTATCAATATCCTGGTGTAAAGTAAAAGTAAAAAGCCAATTATGTGTCATCAAAATTCTATAAAATAGTACAACAAAGCATACATTTGACTTTAACGTACTAATGAATTAGAACAGTATATATGGACATTGATTATGGTCATCTGACCAGCCAGATAGGGCTTACTTCATGCAATTTCCAAATGGCTTTGATTTGTTTTCTGTTTTAAACTATGGCCTGGAAACAAATCATAATCAAAAGTGATTATCTGAAAAAGTATATGAGTATTTGTGCTTATCTTCTTCACTGCAGGTTGAATCATTGATTTTGGCGCCTTAGTATAAGTCTGGCATGTTTTAGACCGCCGTTTTATCTTTTTGTTGACTTTGCAACCAATGGATGCAGTCAGTGGCTTCACATTATCAATTTTAGATTCATCTACCTGAAAAGGTCAGTTGCATCGGTTTTGTTACATTTGAATACTGTACATGTACTTTGTCTGGGCAAATTATGTTAGTAATTACTAATTAGTAATTTTTAGAAGATGAAATTATTTTGGGGATAAAGAACCCAAAGTTCATATGATGAATTCAATAAAAGCCCCATTCCACCTTAATAGAATGTGTTTGAAACATTTTATTAAAACATGTCAGAAATGTCATTCTCATAAAAACATATATATATTTATATATATACTAAATTTGATGTACCTCTTGCATAATGTCTCACTGTCTGTTTCTTGTGAACATTGTTCCTCATGTGCAGCAGTAATTTGAAAGAAAACGTACCTTATTTGAGAACATTTACGAGTCACTTATACTGATGGCTAATCAATGGCTTCCCAAAAATAATTAATCATGATATGACTGAAAAATTGTTGAACAAGACAACACCACCACCACTGAAAAAATCGTAACACAATATTGTAAAATTTCTACTGCATTTAGTTGTTGTTGTTGTTCTAGGGTTTAACGCCATTTCTCAGCACAAGATAGGCTGTACATGGCGGCCAGTATAACTGGTGGAGGAAGAACCCTGGAAAACCCAGGGAAGAACCAACAACACTCCAGTTTGTTTTGATGATTTTTATTAATTGTGGATGGGAATAATCACATAATGTTTGTAAGTATTTATATTTAATCTGATGCACTCATTAGTCAGACAATGAAATATATATGTAAGCCTTCTAAATCAACCAGCAGACGGATTTCTCTACTCAAATGGTCAAACAAAGTTGAAGGCAACATAAAACAAAATTGACGATATTTATCAAATGTTTAAATTATATTTACCAAATGTTTATATCTCAGTTCTCGATGGATGATATATTAATTGTATTTGTTTTGGAAATTATGAAAACATTCTACAGGGTACACATGGAGATGATGTGGTGACTGATCTTTTGAATATCATAGATATAATAATATGGTATTTGTCATTAAAAACTCACCATTGCTGACTCTTATTTTCTTTGGTGGTGACACTTGACAAGTTACTTCTTCTGATGGTGACAACATTTCAAGTCTACATAGTTGACGCTTTGGTGTTGAAGGTTTTGATACATTTACAGTTATCTTGACTTGGTTGTCAGTTTGATTCACGCAGTGGATAGACGGGATAGCATCATCATTGAGTTTGACTCTCTTTGGTGCCCTACCCATATGCTCAACTTCAAATCTATACCTAAATGGGAAACATTCTAGTGTGTAATGAGAGGAGCAGAGGGCAGAAAACTCAGTCGGACCATCCCAGTTTGCTCTTTTGATTTTTACAAATTCGGTCTACCTACGACGTAGTGATTGGTCATTCGGGAAGGAATGCATGGACAACCCATCAGCATTTGTATTTCCACAATTTGCTGCAACACACCTGACCCCGCTGCCATTGCTTGTACCTCCACGATCTCCTCTTGGCATGATTATGGTGATAAAATAACTACTATGGAACGAAACACGTGCTTTGTTTATGTTTCGATAGAAACGGAAGTAAGGCGTGTGTTCATAAAATGACGTCAGGCGATCTCTTCTCTCCGGAAATTACCGAGCGATAAAATCGGTCCAGGGTTTGATATTTTCGAAAACACACCTGAGCGTATTTCTCAATTATTATGGAGAATTTTTCCATCGGATTTGTTTATACCGCTTCCAGATTTTATTTTCTATTCAAATAATACTGAGTTTGATTTACGTTTTTTGCACTGGTATGGCACTTTAAGCCTGAACTCACTATAAAATTAAACCATGCCATAATAAAGTCTCATCAACTTTGCACTGTGTAAGGTTGTCCCCTAGCAACTGGCGAATAATTCGAGCTGAGGACTAAATACCCAACTCTGACAATACAAAATCAAACAGTTAATCACGGAAATCTAAGACATCCTTAACATTGAGGGCTATATATAAATGGTGCGTACTATAAACGTATTACATTACCATCCGCCTTCGAAAGAACATTCGTCCTCGAGTGACACAAAATTCACACTTACGCGGTCAGGAATAAAAGTGAGCATCCACCAACCCGATTCCTGATTTTGAAGGATGATTAAGACAAAAACTCAGAATCAATGGGTTTATTAATTGCTACCCATCACTCAAATTTAAATAAAAGTTTTGTTGAATCACTCATTGCACATAAGCAAACCAAATATCCACAATGAACACGGATTGGCTATATTAAAACGAACATGAATCTGTTCTGACCGGCCATCCAGGACCAAACTCTCTCACAACGACCGTCGAAATATTCTGAAGAAAAGACTTATCCAGACATAGGTCTCATACAAACAAAACAAATCAAGCACAGCACCATCCCCGTTTCCTATGTGTACCTAGGCTAGAGATTGGGTTTACGCCAGTATAGCGCGAAAGAACTCATGAAAGAACTCAATGCACCTGAGTGTAATTTATTCGTCGACTCAGAACTTGTCAGATGATCCTATCTTCGTACATTTAACTCATCACAAATTTACCAACGCTACAGCGAAAAAAAATCGTTGCAGCAGAGGGGGCGAACAGACCAACTTTGTAGAAGCGTCAATTCGGCTAACCGAGGCTTCCTCCAAAAATTCTTTATAGAAGCGTCAGTTTGGTAAACCAAAATAAAAAAAAAATAGACACCAAAATCGTTGTCGCGCCGCCCTCTGCTGCTATGTGGCTAGCCGAATTAATTATAAATACGGTCTAATCAAATACGATATCGTGTCCGGGGATCTTGTATATTTATCGTTACAAATCCATGTGTGGTAGCTCGAGCACCACTGAATAAATTTTGAAATTGATTATAATTCATATCGGAGCACCAAGTTTGCCAAATATTTCGTAGCGTATGAGTATAAACTCCGTTAAATATACACAACAAACTACAATTATCTCTGACTAACTTTGGAATTTGTGTGTAGCGTTGAGTGAGGTATATCACATCAATGTTTTTGTAACGCCCTCGGGAAAATATTCTAGCTGGATTTTTTTGTTTATCTAACATCACATCATCGTACACAACAAGATTATTAACGTTTCCATCTAGGTCTTCCAGGGACGGCGCTTCGTCAACCTCTGAAATAAATTCAATAACATCCTCGCCGGCAATTTCTGAAGCATTTTCGTTGTAATCTTTTAATACTTGATAACAATGTTGATCGTCTACGCTCGGAACAACTAAATAGAATTTGTCCCATGTTAAATATTTCATTATCAACGTTAACAACAACTGAGTTTTACCACTCCCTGAAGGTCCGATGATAATCATCCGAAAAGAGTTTGGTAACATTGGATGATGTTATACTTGTTGTTTTTTCTTTAGCGCGGAAAAGTCAATTACTTCCATTAGATAGAACTTAATAATATTGTGGATTTATATTGTGCAAAATGTAAGAAACGTACACCAAGTATTGACCCAACGACTGTTATAAAAAAAGATAACAGAGAAGCGGACGCCGGCAAATGTGAAATATGCGGGACATAAAATATCGATTTGTAAAAAAAAGCGGTTCTGATATCGCCGACAAGCTAGCTAAACTCACAGGAATACCATGGGCAAAGTATCCAGGTGAAACACACCTTCCAGGATATAGTTATTGTGGACCGGGAATGGGAGAAAATCCGATAAATGCAATTGACCAAGCGTGTCGGATACATGATATAGCTTACCGGAGCGGTGATTTAAAACAACGTCATCTCGCAGATGTGACATTAACTCATGCGTTGAATTCTATCCCTGATAAATCCTTCAAAGAAAAGTTGGCTTCATGGTTGAAAAAATCGGCGATAAAAGGTAAATTGATGATGGGTGCTGATAATTAATAACAACATGGAATATATTTATTATTCTCCAAAAGGATACTGGAGGGGTAAATCAGCAATCAGGAAACTCGCTAGCGCCGCAAAGGTGAAAAATACCACTGCAGCGGATTGGTTATCCAAACAGGCGATATGGCAAATTTTCTACCGCCGCCTAAACAAATTAACTTCTCGTATTTTGATGTCATCGCTCCTAATGAAGTTCATCAAGCTAATATATTATTTCTGCCGCATGATGGTCTTTACAAGTATGCGCTAACCGTAGTTGATGTTGCGAGTAGATACAAACAAGCAGAGCCATTAAAAACAAAATCATCAAGTGAAGTTGCTGCTGCGTTTGAAAGGATTTATCGAAGTGGTCCTCTGCAGTGGCCAAATCTATTACAAATTGATATTGGCAAGGAATTTCAAGGTGCAGGCTTATCAACAATGAAGCATCATAATGTCACCAGCAGACGAGGGCATACTGCACTACATCGCGATCAGGCAATTGTTGAACGATTTAGTCGGACACATGCTGAGCGGTTATTTGGATATCAATACGCGAAAAATTCATCCAGGATAAACGATCTCGTGAATGGGTCAAGAGATTACCAGGTGTAGTTACCGCAATCAATAATGAGATTACTAGAACAATCAACATGAAACCTAACAACGTGATTAAAAGGAAGTATATACCCGTATAACCGCAAAATGATTTTTCAAAACAACTAATTCTCGGCAATGTCACCGTTAGATATTTATATGAACCAGGAGAGTTTGAAGGTGGCAAAAAAAGAGCTACTTATACTATTTGGAGTGTCACCACGCATAAAATATCTAGCCACGGGTGGACCAGCAATCTATAGATTGGATTCAACTGATCCTCAGCGCGGATTTACTCGTGAACAGCTACAAGTGATACCCAAGGATACTCAATTACCACCGCGTGGTCTTAACTAGCACCTCTGCGTCTGTTGCACTCAAGACAAGTCAACATTTTATAATCTCTGGTATGACCAACGCTGTTTTTTTCTAAGGTAAATTGTCGAGAGTCCTTCTCCGACCAACACCAACTCATTATACAATTGCAACTCGCGCAGTGATTATTCTGTTGTTGTTTAAGTGTAATTATTAATTCAGCATCAATGTCAAATTCTCTTTTATTTTTTTATGCTGTTGTTTATAAGCAGAGAGTTTTTTTTCTGATTATGTCAACGCTGACAATATCATTGATTGTTGTGTCATTATAATCTAAAACAACTCTTCGAAGTTGATTTATTCTTCGTACTCTGGACACTGCAAGATAAAGTAAATTTGACCACTCGATGCGATTATCTATGATCCAAACAATTGTATCGGATATAGTCAATCCCTGTGAAGAATGTATTGTCGCTGCGTAACCTAGCGTCCATGGGGATTTATCAGCACACAATGCATCTTCGACGACGTTAATATCAACCAGCACAATATCATTTAATACGACAATTTGCTTTTCTGTTCCTGACTTTGTCAGGCCAGGAATATCAACTTCGATATTCTGTTGTCGTGTATCCTTGGATCTATAACACAGCGGCACTGGAAGCGCTGTAAATTTTTCTTTATGCATGCGAAATAACTTCATCTTAAGTGTGTCTCTGACTATCTTTCTACTTGCCACTATCAAATCGTTTGGTCTCCATGCTTCCCAAAAATCATTTAATGTTGTTTCCGAAATTATTTCACGGGTTATTTCACAATTGCTTATATCCGGTTGTAATCTGATTAGTTTTTTGAACTCGCGCAATTCATTATCAAGTGCTCTATGATCAGTACTAACTTCTTCATAATAGTCTACAAAATTCTTCAGTCAGTCATGCGGAGATAAACCGACAAATGGTGGTGGTTGACCATAATCGCCATACATTATCATTTTTGTATTAGCTAGCAATAACCAATTGAGAAAATTTTGTAATACATCTAACGACACTGTGCATATCTCATCCCAAATAATGATTTCAGGAATAAATTTCTCTCCCATTCGATCAGGAGTCCATTCGTCGCCTTTCCATCGAAAAAAACTATGATAAGTGCAAGCATTAATTCCTCGTTTAATTTCTTGCGAGTCTGTGGGTCGGTGTTAGCGCAATCATGTTTGATTTACCTCGAAATAATTCTATCACACGAGTCGTCTTTCCTGACCCACCACAGCCGTTTAAGTGAACGGTTTTATATCTGCATATTGGATCGGAACATGACGGTGCATTAGATAGTTCTGAAATCTGATTATTTTTCAAGTAATTGTTTTCAATCGCAAAATCTGCTGATTTGGAATAATCGCACCATATTTCTTATTTAATTCTCAATGACCCCCAACTCTCGTCGGAATTAATGAATTCGGCCACTGCTTCGCTATGTTTCACGTCTATATAAAATGAATCAGTGGCGACTCTGACCGCGGTGTGAGGAAATCTATTTACCATTGAGAACAAATTAATAGAAGCATAAACCAGCACAGACGCCCTCAAATGTGTATATTGAAGATTATATCCGTCATTATAAGTAACAATTGTACCGAATTTAGTTCCATGGGACAAAAAAGCGTCTTTACGATTTACATATATACTTTTAGATGTTACATCCGCGATTATAAAATCGTATTTAACATTATCTATAATCAACAAGAATAATATCGTTTATTGTCGTATTTTTTCCACCCTGAGTGAATTTACCAATTATTCTTCTACCAAGATCTACCATCATCAAATATCTGTTTGGACCATTTCACGATATATTCTTCGTCGAGATCGGTGAATTGTTTTCTTTCTTTGCTGATTATACCATCTAGACTATCTGGTTGTGGTAACCAGACCTCAGTCTGCGCTCGATATGATATAATTGCTTCACTGACAATCAGCGATATCAGCATTTTAGAATCAATCGTTTACCGTAATAACACTATTGGCATCCAGTGTTTTTCAGATATATATCTACCAATCCAAACATAACAGCACGGATGAAGTCCTTCAGCGGTTTCAAATGATACCACACGAGCGAATCCGGTTAAATCAAAATCGGGCAGTGGTCCATTAATGGTCATTTCATGTGTGGGATGTCCAAATCGTTTAAAGTACTCAGCACATTCTCCGAAGCCGAGAAAACTCCCTAGACAAAAAGCAACCATATCAACTGAAATAATACTTTTAGGGTCATATTTTGTATTCCATAATCCACCATGGTTATACTCGATGCAGCTTGATTTGATATCTGATTCTGCGCGTGTTGGTTTCCACATGTTTTTCTTTCTCGCAAAATGAGCTGCAACTGACGGAATTGTATAACAATTTGTTAATAATTGTTCGTCGTGTTCTGTTGAAAAACCACTAGCCATTTTTTTTCATCTCGTTGTGGAGGGCTTCAGTGCGGTATAATTCGCCGCTGGGTCTTACAAATTGATCGAATTTACCCTCTTCGTTTTCAAAACTGTGAAGTAACCACACTGACACAGGATCGCTTTTACTAAACTCGTAAATAAAATCAAATAATTTCTTTTCAGAGAATTCTGGGGTGAACTCCGCTGGTAGATATTTTATTGTTCTATCTCGCGGAAATATTGTTACTGCAGGTGTCCATGCGTGTTCGTTATGATCAATAATTTTGATTGGGGATACTCTCGTTTTATATTTCGGTTCATATAATACCTCTCCTGTTATCGTCGTTACTGATATTGGAAATTTTAGTATTCGTTCTAGTTCTGCCACATTTTGAATCGTTGCTTTGTTCCTAACTGTTAGTCCCCATTCATTTATTTTTTTGCGTCTTAGATCTGTCAATTTGTTTCCACGCAACGTATTTGTAAAATGCTCTATTATTCGTTCTCCTACACAATTCAACGATGATAGTCTCATTGGTTTTAATTTTTCAATACTCGGTTTATCATTCAAAGGATAGATTGCATAAACAACTGCGGTTAGAGAATATGATCTCTCTTAGTACGGTTTGTCAATTCCAGTCAGAATTCCTGGTTTGGAATCATGACTCACAGTGATCGTTCTCTAATCTTTCAAAAGCGGTTCAAATTTGTCGCTTATAATCCAATTGCTCGTTTCTGAGCGGATAATGAATTTCACTCTAAAAAATACTTTCTCTGGTCAAGATGCGAGATTATCATTGCTGCTCTTTTGTCGTTTATGGTAGCATCAACACTACCATCAATTCGAAATGTTGACCAACAGTGAGATGCTCCATCTCTCTTGAATTCACTAACACCATCACGGATTCTACTTATCATGCTTCTATCACTTATTAGACCCTTTGGTGTATCAGTGGAGACTCTATTGAGATCGAATTTAACATTTTTCCAATTCGCAATCTTTGATAATATCTCGAGCTCCTCCATATTATAATTAAAACAAGTATTTAAATAAAGAATTTATTATATAATGAATCATTGCAAATGGTTGATGATAGGATCAGTAACCGCTTGTAACAAATCATGCAGAAGTGATTTCTGCGGATATCATTCACAGAGCGTTCGTCGTGGGAGTTTTGGTCTGCTTCCTTATCTCCGATGTGGGGTAGGCGTGCGTGGTAAGTCGCAGTTGTGTCTCAGTTGCGGTGGCAAACGATACAGGGAACTAAAGCGCTATTATGATAAACGAATAAAAAAAACTCCATCAATGACTCTGACTCTGTCAACGACAAAGTCATAAGAACACCTCAAGACTACATTGAAAGATTCCCAAGTAACGTAATAATTAAACCAAATAATGAATTAGACAAATAATATTATAGTATATAAATGAACCAAGAATTTCAACCGCATCCCGTGATCAGCAATTATGAAGCATCTCGTGATGGTCTTGTCACAAACCGCAGACTGCAGAAATCAGTCGGTGTTGTGAATAATCGAGGGTATTTGATATTTAATACTGGTAAAAAAAATCGTATCCTAATCACAGATTAATATATGAATGTCACAATGGAATGGATTGATCAAAGACGGATTTGTAGTTGATCATATTGACTCCAATCCTCAAAATAACAAATTTGATAATTGACGTGCTATCTCTCAGAGTGAAAATTCCAAACGAGGAGGGACTGAGAAACACTCGAAAAATGCTAGACCTATAAAACCATTTAATATAGAAAATAACGCAGAAAGAATATTTCAATCTATTAATGAAGCTGGTAGATATTTTGATATTTGTAGAACCTCAGTACGATTTGTTGCAGAACTAATACAAAATTAGGATTTTTCAAATTGTTTTAAAAATAGAATTCAATTCGTTTATATATAAACCAAAGGAGGATTACTCCTGCCGGCATGTGTACGGTTTATGAAAGAGTTACAGATCTCAATGGGGTTTTCCGATTACTGTGTTAGCTTAACTGCCATGAATCTCAATGGGGGTAATTAATTATGTTTTGTGAGGAAACGAATAAAATATGTGGTATTTAGAAATAGTTGTATTCTTTTTTTATGTTTTTTCAAGTATTTGGTCTTGCTTAGATGCTGTCAATAATCATTATTAAATACAAAAAATAATACAAATAACACACCACTTTATTGGCTTTCATGTATTCGTTAGGTTACCATGCCGTATATTATATTATTGGGGCTTTAGCGAAACTCAAACCATGAAACGAATCATAGGTCACACCGTCACGTGGTGTGAATGTGTTTTTACATTCAAACCATGCTGGTTTTGTAGGTTTATGATTGGTTTCTGTTTGAGTGTAGACCCCGCCGCGTCATTGTCATCCTATCATTTCTTCATACCATCATACCATTGTCATCCTATCATTCATTGTAAATACCATACAATTGTCATCCTATAATCCATTATTATATATTTTATACATCATTCATTGTAAATAATTGTATATACATGTGTCTTACAACTCGCCATTAACACTCGAATTTGGGGGTTGAACGGATATGCTGTCCTATGTAAATAATTGTACATATATGTAAATAATTGTATATACATGTGACGCCCATTCCCCTAAGCATACCTTCTTGGATTTTCTAATCCGCTATTTGGCGAGTTAGATTTCCTTCTCGGAGACTATGCTTCGTGGTATGACTATGGACGTCAAAAATAAACAGTAGCATGGATGCTAAAAGCTCTATGTCATACTAAGGTAACCCCATAGGACAGTTCAGAATGAACTATCGGCCAAGAGAAACGGTCATTTGGTCAAAAAGAAGAGCATTGTCATCCTATACCATTGACATCATTCATTGTATATAAACATGACGTTCATTGTAAATACCATTGACATCAAACAACAGAAAAAAAGAAGAGAGAAAACTCTCAAAGAAAAAGAACCCTTAGAAAGACACAAAGGCCAAATAAGGGACCCAGTCAATGATAACCGCTCATCATAGCTACTGTTTATTTTTTGTTTTTGTATTAGAAATATAGTATATTTTATAATATGAATTCTAAAAATATCAACTAGGTTATAACCGAAATTTCAAATGTGAAAAATCAAGGAATTCAATTGTCAGATAAATTAGATTGTGATAAAATCCTTTCAGATTTTCAGGATATTGAAGATAGTATCCGAAGAAATAAATACATGCTGCCAAACTCATACGCTTTTATAAAACGAATTCAACATGCGATTTAAGACTTGTTCATATATGAAAATGACGTAAACAAGTTTGTCCCGTTATTTACATTTGTGGAAAAAAATCAGAAAAGAGTTAGGAAATGAATATGAAATTAAACGAACAGTTAATTCAAAAATCAAGAATATAAAAATGATTATCCAACAAACCGAGAATTCTCCTTTGGTCGCCTCACCAGTGATAAATCACTGGTAAAAATTCTCACCATGGATCGACATGTATAGTACCCTAAGGTAGGTTTTATCTGCATACAATAGACACCTAGAACGAATTTGTAAAGACAGGTAGAATAATGTATTTTTTTACTGTTGACTTCGTCACTACACGAAGTAATTGCTGGGTGGGTGGTTAACAATGAAAATCGTTATTCATTTATCACTATGATTTTATCGGAGTCAACAGTCTCAGAGAAGGGTTCATGATTGTTTCGTATGATATTTTCGAGTTCGACCGGGTGAAAACACCAATGAGTTTACTGTATTATTTGATCGCGATTTCATTTAATCGTTGTTATAATATCCTGGGCTAGTTGTAATTGTTGCTCATCAGTGAGTGGAAATACATCATCGCCGAGTCCAAGTATGGTAAATGAGGTGGATTCGTCACGATTAAACTTCCCGGGGAAACATTCGGGGAAAACATATATAAAGATATAACCGAGATCAGCCCTTGTTGACGTTGCTGTGTCAACGGAATAACTACCTAACACTGCATCACAAATAACGTGTATGTCAATCGTGGACGATATGTCAACGTTGCCGGGTGATCTGTGTTTGTTGTTTTTGTACACTGAATTATTCGACCGTAAAATCTCCACATGGGGATTTATTTTAAACCATAACGCGTGAATCTGTGGAAAAAATTCGTCGGTGAGATCTTTTAGTGATTTCTTTAACTCGGGCACACACCATCCTGGGAATTCATAGCAAACTATATATATGTCGGTGCGCAAAAATACTCTTTTGAACTTTTCTTTGGTGGGAGATTTATCTTCGTGGATCAACGAGAGTAATCTACCGTTGAGATAGTTCATGTCGGAGATAATTTGGTTTAGTTGTTGTTGTTGTTGTTTAATTTTAGCTCGTGGGGTTGTTAAATCGATTAACAGAGATCGTTGCAGATAATCTCTTAGTTGATTTAATTTAGTCTGAAATAATTGTTTCATATTGTTGAAGAGCACAAGCTAATTGTTTGATGTAATAATAAAAGTACCTTGAGAACCTAGAGCAAATCGCCATATTATATTGCCGTACTCGTTATATTCATATTTTCCAAGTGTATCAGTTTCCTGCCCATCATAAACATTCTATGAGAACATTTGATTGGTATTACTGGCACGTAGAAAATCCATAATCGAACTTGATTTCCGGGGTGGGTTTTTCATCTGTGTAAAAGTCAGATCGCTTTGGTTCGGGTAATCGAAAATGAACCGCGGGGAGACTTTTAAACCATGCTTCGTGGATCCGCGGGAAGAATTCGTCGATGGTATCACTGAGTTTCCCTCGTAACCATGGTACGTTATATCCTGGAAACTTAAACGCGGGAATATCTTCAACGCGTATATTATACTTTGCTGCAAATTCTGTTCTCGTTTGAGGATGATCATCAACTAATATAAGTTGAATCATTCGCAAATTAAATTCTTCCATGTCGGCGATAATTTTGTTACATAATTCCATGTATTTGATGACTTTATCTCGGTTAGGTGTGATTGTATTAATATCTGTTACTATATAATTTCAAAATCTTTCAATATTGTGATTCATTGCTGTGAACTGTTTAGTAATAGCTGATTCATCTAATGTAAAATGTCCAGTACTATGGGATTTTATTTGTGCTATTAAACGATTAAAAATAGCATTTAATAGTAACTCATATGTTAATTTAAAAATACCACCAGGATGAATACCACGACCAAAATACCACCACCAAAAATATTACCGAGGCTATACTAATCTCTATCATAACCATGATAATCTTCCTTCGTGGAAATATAATCAGATTTTGTAGCTCTGGTGGTAAATCTTTTATGTCAACGGTTCCTGGTATATACTCGGGCCAACCTAACAAGGTTCTAATTGAGCTATTATATATATCTACGGCAAAGTCAAGTGAATTTATCTCGATGGTCGTCGACAATATTGGTTCATGTCCTATTATTTCGATGGGAGATTTATCCCTATCGTCGTCGACGACTAATATTTTTTCCTGTGATTGCTTCAATGCCATTTATGATCTCCGCGTTGATATCTTCGATGCCGTAGGCACCAGTGTGTAAATGCAATGTGTGCCATTCTGGTTCACCTGCGGTACCCTCTGGATTGACCTTATTTTTATACGAAAATGTAAAACTGTTATTGGGTGGTTTACCATTAAACGGTTCCGATCTGACATTAGGCCAGCAATAATAACATCTCAGCTGAGTTAATGCTATCTCATTAGCTGGTAGCGGAGGTGAAAATTCAATGCTGAAATATGGAGTTTTCGTTATCAGCGATATCAATTTGGTTTTTCCCCGAGTGGTATTTTCCGCTATTCGTTGAAGTAGTTCTTGTGACATTGACGCTGTCATTGTTATTATTACTATCTTTTTCTAATTTTGACATCGTGGAATCGTACAGGCGGACCATCTTCGAGAACTCATCATCGGATATTAATGTATCATCGAGGGATGCTGAGATCATCGAAGACAATTGCGAGTACGCGTTAGATACAATGTGGAGTTTAACCGTGTAGTCTTGGAGTTTGTGTTGAGAACACGATGATATTTTTTTGTTATTATCGAGACCACTCCCGCGATGGTTGTCGCCGCGGATATACAAATTGGAACAGCAATCGGGGCAACGATTGTTACCGAAGATAGTATTATTCTAGCACCAGTGATTACACCTGATACCGAGTACACAGTAACGTCAATGACGTTGATCACTTCTTCGGTATTTTTTAATCTTTGCGCGGTACTCATCAGAGAGTATTTCGAGTTTAGTTTGAAACTCTCTAACCGTATCATAGCGATATTGTTGTGATGTTGCCATCGATGATAAAATCATTGTTGACATTTTATTTATTACAACAGCAAGATGTTGCAGCGAAAAGTAATAGGTCGGATACAATTCTTTAAAATCCCATTGTGATATTTGTAGTCCAGTATCAATGTTTTGATCACGACCCATTGATAATCGCGTACAGAATCGTTTTTTCCGTACAGGAGAATCAACATCAAAGGTGTCATCTATCTCATGTTTAAACATTTTATTATATAATCGTTGATCTAAATCATAATCGTTTTAGACCGGAACTAGCAATTAATCGCAATCTTTGTTTTGCTATTTCATTGATTGCCCTACCTACCTTAAGTGGCATTTGATTCGTAGATTGTAATTTTACTGTTTTTTTTTTCCTCTCGCCAACGACATAGGTTTTTCTTTTGCGGAATCAAAAGCGCCAATAGTAAGATTACTAGCACGACTATCCGACTTCAGTACCGATTTTATCACCAAGAACACCAATAGCTTTTGACGCTATTTCCTTCCCGATCGGTAAAAGCTTTGGAGCAGCTCGAGTAAATAATCCAGTGACAACATCGCCAATACCATCCCCGTATGTCACCTTGTACACTGGCAATCGTGAATTTACGACATAAACATGTCTTGCTCTGTTCATACTAAGATGTACTATCATTTTTTTTAAATGCTATTTATCTAATCGATGATCAATCGCTGTAATAATCATCAGTGAGTTCATCGATGAAACTACGATATAGTCTAATATCCATTACACGACCTTGAAATAAACGTTGACAGATTTCAGCCGCTTTGTTAATTATCTACGGAGAATTATTTCCAGCTCGTTTTTCTCCAATGAGGACCTCTAACCGTGATGTATCATCAAGGATACTTCGTGAACATGGTATATTACCACCGTGATATCCACTAGCGAATTTGTCTTCTTCAGGTTCTTCTCTTTGGGTTGAGGATCTTCCACAGGAGGATCTTTTTGTCTTCGTCCTCCTCGTCCTCGCCCTCCTGGACTTGGTTGTACACGTTTTCGTTCTTCTGCTCGTTTTTATTTTAATCGTTCTCATTCTTCCTTTTCTTGTTGTTTTTGGTCTGCTTTTTTCATTTTATGATCAACATATATCTCAACAACATTACTATTAAAATCCTCCAAGTTGAATCTCTCCTAACTTGTGCTCTATTAGATTTAATTCTATAAACTGCATCAATCCATTTTTCTATAGTACTAAAATCACTTTTTCGTCCTGATTTTAAATATTTATCTCTGTTGAAAAATTCATCGGCGGAAAATTTTTCTAAATCAACCATAAAAGATTCATCAATACGCGCTAGAGTTTCATCGGTAAATTTATTTCGTAGTTCTTCAATCCTAGAATCTCTTTTCTTGTGATCTGGAGTTTTGTCCACTGATTTACTTTCTTTTATCGCGGTTACAACTTCTCTAGTTGCCGTAGTTATCGGCTTAAATAATTGCTCAGTGTCGGCAGTAAAATCTAACTTTTATTGTTGTCGAGCTTGCTAATTATATCTGAAAGAATCTCTTACCGGGAGAAATTTCTCTAGTTAATCTAGTTATTTGTGCTTCTCTGACGTTTGCCATTTATATATAAAATTATACCGCTAATTCGGTTAATAATTTGTATTCATCGATGAGACCAACGCGAACCAAATATTTGTTGTCATTGAATAGTTTAGGTTTGAAATTGTAAAAAAGATTTTTAACCTCATAGCAGCAGAGGGGGGCGCGACAACGATTTTGGCGTCTTTTTTATTCTGGTTTACCAAATTGACTCTTTTATAAAGGATTTTGGAGGAAGCCTCGGTTAGCCGAATTGACGCTTCTACAAAATTGGTATGTTTGCCACCTCTGCTGCTATGGTTCCAAGACACCCTACTCCCGAAAGTAGAATCTGAACACATATTTGATTCAATCAATTATTGATTTGCCGTATCACTAGTGAATACTGTTGATTAATTAATTTTCCTGTGCAATGAACAGTCCTTCAGAACTTCCCAATGTACACTGATCTTTCGAAGCATTGCATGATGGTAGCTAACAATTTTCGAAGTACACTGTATGAAAAAACTTCCCACCTGGCATTTCGATAGGAGGTAAAAGAAAAATGTAACAAGGGACCATTCATGTTTACCACGAGGAACATATCGGGTCATGAGAATAACTCCTCTCTTAAAGATCCCCAAAAGTCAATCAGGACTTCAACGCCCACACTGAGACAACCAATCGTCGTTCACAGACCTAGGCCAGACTAGACACCACCTTCATACATCAATATCAGCGTTAGTTTAATTGTAAAGAGACAGAAAAAATTCTACTCACATTAAAGCAACAATAATGTAAACGACCACCTTCCGTACTAAGTGCTAACTCTAACGGCAGTACATTCCATTCAAATATGTCCAAATCAAACTTCTGTATATGCCTGCTTCTCTCACAGAACAAACCAAATAAAAAATATATCTAATTTAGCGAAATCTGATTCCAACGAAATCTTATTAAAAGCAGCCAACACCTTCTCAACTATTTCCTGATTGCACATGATCAATCCAAAACAATGTATTCATATTAAAAACAAATAATCCACCATAACATCACTAAGTCGGAATACAGTTAGAATCACACTAATGTACATGGCAGAGGGCACATATCAATCCGAACCTATCTACCGTATCTCAACCTGATGACAAATTGTCCAATTTCAACAATCCGGGGAAAAATTGTTACTCACCCATACGGTGGAAGTTTGATGATGCCCACAGCAAGGGAGTGTGTATGCTGTTATGAGATATAGAAGAACACCAGGGGATACGAAGTGCAACACAACATCCAGGGTTCAGTCGAGCTTGTCTAGACATCCATGTTATAAAAAAGCTGCATGATAACATATGTAACACTAATTTGGACAACGTCATGAACAAGGAAATGAAAATGAAAGATGTCTAAATAATTTTACATGTTCTTTTGTTTTCATAAATTTGTAATTCCAATTATTATAAATGGACCGAAGATTCATAAATCGGATTCGATATACTTATCAAGAATTATTTTATACAACGTTATATTCGGCTTTTGTTTCCCAATTATCAGGTGATAGTATGTGAAGTTTTATCTATACCAACGTCTTATACCATAATAATGAAAACACACACACACACACACACACACACACACACACACACACACACACCTTTGTCATTTCAGACCAAAATGTGCAACCTTCTGATTAAAATCGCTCATTAGAAGTTATGAAAGTGTAATTGCACAATCATTCCTTCATTCCAACAAACAAACCTTTGTAAAGAAAGCATATGGCATGTTATACAAGCCAATCTTGAGAAGTTATTGCATTTTGCTTCAACAATGTTTCACCAGCTGTTACTCAAGGTCAGCGTCATATATGGAGCAAGGGATCTCACTACAATATACACGATTTTGCTTTTGAAAGATTGAGTGAGTAAAAAGCATGAACAACAAATGAAGTTACTTGTAATACGCAAGACTAATATTAGGCTAAAAGGAATAGCCTGGCTTAAACAGCATCAGCCAATCTGCTATATATTATACTAATGATAATAATAAGCTCCTTATGTGACTGACATGACCTGCTCTGACACTCTTCCCTATATTACAATATAAAGAATCCACGACTCTTGCTTAGCTATCGTATATTACAATATAAAGAATCGACGACTCTTGGCTAGCTACTCTATATTACAATATAAAGAATCGACGACTCTTGGCTAGCTTCTCTATATCACAATATGAAGAATCGACGACTCTTGGCTAGCTACTCTATATTACAATATAAAGAATCGACGACTCTTGGCTAGCTTCTCTATATTACAATATGAAGAATCGACGACTCTTGGCTAGCTACTCTATATTACAATATAAAGAATCGACGACTCTTGGCTAGCTTCTCTATTCTCTATATTACAATATGAAGAATCGACGACTCTTGGCTAGCTTCCATATTTTACAATATAAACAATCGACGACTCTTGGCTAGCTACCCTATATTACAATATAAAGAATCCACGACTCTTGTCTAGCGAAGATCGACATATGATTTCAATTGCAGGGAGGAAACATTTGAAAAATAATTTGGATCCACCTAAAAGAGAACGATTTGTGATGAAATATGTTCATGTGATAACACAAAAGAAATAGACTGGAATTTCAAGGATTTAAAAAAAAAAGTTCATGGTTGGGTATTTAACGATTTGAATAGTTTACCTAATCACTCGTAAAGTTAACATGGAGTCTTTCTTGCATGTCACTTGACTAATTAGGTCAGGTGCGAATATATTAGCATCTTGTAACATAAAGGCGAACTGCCCGAGTTCAAACAATTAGCCACATGATCTTTACTGTGCTTAAATAATTATTCTTAAAGCTAGAAGTCATGGGGATAAATATTAAAACATATGCAGACATTTGAGATATTCCAACAGGAACAAAAATTACACCAATAACCAACATAGGCATAAGTCTTTGGAATATTTGATTTATCATTTACATTATATGATTCATGTTTCCTTTCAAAGGGACAATGTTACACTTTCATCTCTCCCGTTCGATGTTACTAAGGTGTACTCCTGTGTCTTTGAATGGATAACTTTCTTCTTTCGAATAAATTTGCAAGAAAACTGTTTGAACATGTCTTGGACCTCCTTCTTGAAATATGCACCAGTTAAGTAATAGACGAATATGTAACAAGCACAGTTTGAAAAGCAGATTTCTTCAACAATTTTACGAATGGTGAAGTACGTTAGATAAGGCCGCCATCCAGGATCTGTAGGCCATTGTTCGAACGGATGTGAAGGATTTCCATCGGGTATTAAGGACTGCACGGAGTACACCAAGGTAGCTGGCAAGAGGGTACAAATGAGATAGAAGGAGACACACAGAAGAGTCATTGTCGAAGTTTGGTTGTTATGGTAATTAGAACTAAAATGCCGACCCCGGTACGAGTCTCTCCTAGTCAAAATACGGATTTCTCGGATGACTAAAATATTAAAGATGAGTGCAAGAATTGGAACTATGACAAAAATCAACATTTCCGACAGCCAAGTCCAGATCAGATAGAATCGATGTGATCCTTTTCGTAAGGCACAGATTTTCCTGACTTCCATGTATGACCAAATATAACTTTGGACTGAACCAAGAAGAAGTGACAGAACTGTCAGTATGATCACAGTTGTAAATGCTCTTTTCACAGTGCAGTATTTGTCCTTTCTGAATGGATGGCACACAGCTATGTATCTCTCTACTGTAAACCCTAAGATCAGTAATGGTGCTAAGTACTGAAAAGTCATATAGAAGAAATTGAAGACTTCGCAAAAGTGGGGACGATTGTATGTCGTTACATCCCATGCCAAATGTAGTTCAAGCAACATATGGAGGAATATGAAGATAAAATGAGCAATCGCAATGGAGCCTAAATAGATGGCAGATGAATTAGTTTTGCGCATCTTCTGCGAGAGCCATATTTTAGCAACAATTGGGTTGCAGATAATGCCGATAGTATACCAGATGGGAGTGATTATTCGATCAATCAGCAAAGCCGCAGGGGCGACTATCTTAAACGTCTCAACCACGCTAGGAAAATTACGGGCGGAGAGGGTGTCGCCATAGCTCTCATTAAGTAGGCTACTTAAGTTCATCTTTCTGAAAAATCAATTAAGACATTGGTCAGTACTTTAAGTAAATATACAAGAAAATCATATAATTGGATACAATATTCCAATAAATTAATTTTGTGTGGTGTGACTCATTTTGAAAAACCTTTATTTGAGAAACATCCTGCTGAAACAGAAAAGCAGTATGGAAATTCTATCAAATCATTGTCCCATGCAGCAACAAAAGTAAAGCATATTTCATATTAAACCAGAGGCAAAATCATGGCAAAATGCATGCGATTTATTTATCATGCCCATATCACCCCTGCCAAAGGGACCCTGAATAACTTCTAAACCGTGACGTAATGATTCCGACTGAAAACCCATTGCCTGTAACATATGTCCAAACCTGAAGAATGCAAGTACTAAGTTTTCAAATAAATAAATTAAAAACTCACTATAATAAAATGTATGTATGTATGTATGTATGTATTTATGTATGTATGTATGTATGTATGTATGTATGTATGTATGTATGTGTGTGTGTGTGTGTGTGTGTGTGTGTGTGTGTGTGTGTGTGTGTGTGTGTGTACTCTGACTCTTTATAATCCACTAGTTTAACACTGAAGAAAATCCACAAACCCTTCCACCCAGGGAATTACCCAAATTAGACATTAGAGCCACATTTACGTGTTTAAAGCCAGGAAAAAAGAAGGTAAGAAACGAAAAAGTATTTGTTTGCAAACATTAAGAAATATATCAGTCTTAAAAATAGACAAAAATCCCCCAAAACGTGAAGCCGAATTACAATGTGAACAATTCCTTTGAACTTCTTCTCGGAGTCCTCCTAAGACGAACCCAAATCTAATAAAAGTCTAAATCTGCTCAACATCCAACGGCCTGGAACATGCGTTTTGTTTTCTGACAATCTCGTCAATTATAATTGTTTTTTCGTTTGAGTCACTCTAAACGTCAAAGATATTCTGTCTTAATCACATGGACTGATCAATAAATGTCCATGATATGCTGCTTCACTAAGCATTATGGAAAAGAATCTGTGTCCTGATGCCATGATAATAGGAAATAAATGAGAAAATGAATTAAGACGAATCTTTTGAATGTCGAGGAAATAGTTTAATCATTTTCTTCACCTTTAAGTATTTTTAATTTTACAAATAATTACGTGTTTTTTCCTCAGTTAGAATTTACATAGAGCAGAAATGTTTCATCTCTTGAGTGCATTGCATTAACTCCTACTGTTAGTGTTCTTGAATCAAGTTAGAAGAAAAAGATTTAAGGCAGGAAATTTGCTTCCTAATCATTTTTAACAGGTTGTGGTTAATATCTTTAGTGAATTATGATCAATTGAATCCATCGATAAAGTCTTTTTATGTGGCCAATCTACTAATAAGGCAATTTTAGTTGGTTGATTGGGTACTAATTTGGTTGATTGGGTACTAATTTGGTTTATTGGGTACTAATTTGGTTTATTGGGTACTAATTCGTGAAAATACAAGTGACAATTTGAAACGCAATGCTTCTTTTCTTAAAACCCAAAACCTAACGGTCGAATCTTGTTTTCCAGATCCTTAGTCTGATTCGTGACAATTTAGTCCTAAGTGTGATTCGTGATGACCACAGAATGGTAAAATGGGCTGTTATGCAAAATTTCCTCCATTTTCGATCATAATTCTGTAAAACGGATATTTAGTTTCTAGAATAATACTCATCTAGACGCGAAATTACTGCCTCAGCAAGAACGAAATGAAGCTTCATGAAGAAAGTAAAAGCTTCGAGCTAGTAATATAGTTAGAGGAATCACAAATGCTAATATAGTGACAACGTACCACCGACTCAGCTGAGAATGCCATTAAAAATCTTTTGGAGCTTAAATTACTTGTACCATAATAAATTTAATATAATGCTCTGCATACTTACACTAATATAAACTACTGTACGTCAAGTTCAGTTTAAAGTATTTGCACCATAATAAATTTAATATAATGCTCTCCATACCTACCCTAATATAAACTACTGTACGTCAAGTTCAGTTTAAAGTACTTGTACCATAATAAATTTAATATAATGCTCTCCATACTTACCCTAATATAAACTACTGTACGCCAAGTTCAGTTTAAAGTACTTGCACCATAATAAATTTAATATAATGCTCTGCATACTTACCCTAATATAAACTACTGTACGTCAAGTTCAGTTTAAAGTACTTGTACCATAATAAATTTAATATAATGTTCTACATACTTACCCTAATAAAAACTACTGTACGTCAAGTTCAGTTTAAAGTACTTGTACCATAATAAATTTAATATAATGCTCTGCATACTTACCCTAATATAAACTACTGTACGTCAAGTTCAGTTTAAAGTACTTGTACCATAATAAATTTAATATAATGTTCTACATACTTACCCTAATATAAACTACTGTACGTCAAGTTCAGTTTAAAGTACTTGTACCATAATAAATTTAATATAATGCTCTACATACTTACCCTAATATAAACTACTGTACGTCAAGTTCAGTTTAAAGTACTTGTACCATAATAAATTTAATGTAATGCTCTACATACTTACCCTAATATAAACTACTGTACGTCAAGTTCAGTTTAAAGTACTTGTACCATAATAAATTTAATATAATGCTCTGCATACTTACCCTAATATAAACTACTGTACGTCAAGTTCAGTTTAAAGTACGTGTACCATAAGAAATTTAATGTAATGCTCTACATACTTACCCTAATATAAACTACTGTACGTCAAGTTCAGCTAACAAATACACGGGTGGTTGGGGTACGGATATGATAAAAGGTTTGTGCTGACAGTTCCATATCTCGAGCAGTCTGTGTACTATAAGCCAAATTACTTTGATCACTGTCTGTCAGTCATACGAACTGCTGCTGTGACGTAAATGTATCGATCGTGCATTAATGCTCAAAATGGTTGGGAGTGGATTAAGTAGAGCTACAAGTTCATATGCTTATTTTCATAAACTTAGATGGATGTTTGGTTAATGTTTGAATCATTAAACTATAACAAAAGCGACAAGAGGTTATATTTTCTTTCTGTTAGAATATTACAAATTCACAAGAAACTTTGTTTCTCTCTGAATGTATGACTCAGAGTAAGTATTGGGGGTATATGGTGTGAAGGAACACCACTGTGTTTAAGACTGATTACTAAAAGTCAGTTATATGGCTCGTACTTGAAAATTAAAAGTAAGTTATATGACTCGTACTTGAAAACTAAAAGTTAATTATGTGGCTCGTACTTGAAAACTAAAAGTTAATTATATGGCTCGTACTTGAAAACTAAAAGTTAATTATGTGGCTCGTACTTGAAAACTAAAAGTTAATTATATGGCTCGTACTTGAAAACTAAAAGTTAGTTATATGGTTCGTACTTGAAAACTAAAAGTTAATTATGTGGCTCGTACTTGAAAACTAAAAGTTAGTTATATGGCTCGTACTTGAAAACTAAAAGTTAATTATGTGGCTCGTACTTGAAAACTAAAAGTTAATTATATGGCTCGTACTTGAAAACTAAAAGTTAATTATGTGGCTCGTACTTGAAAACTAAAAGTTAATTATGTGGCTCGTACTTGAAAACTAAAAGTTAATTATATGGCTCGTACTTGAAAACTAAAAGTTAGTTATATGGTTCGTACTTGAAAACTAAAAGTTAGTTATATGGCTCGTACTTGAAAACTAAAAGTTAATTATGTGGTTCGTATTTGAAAACTAAAAGTTAGTTATATGGCTCGTACTTGAAAACTAAAGTTAATAATATGGCTCGTACTTGAAAACTAAAAGTTAGTTATATGACTCGTACTTGAAAACTAAAAGTTAATTATATGCCTCGTACTTGAAAACTAAAAGTTAGTTATATGGCTCGTACTTGAAAACTTAAAGTTAGTTATATAGCTCGTACATTATATGGCTCGTTCTTGAAAACTAAAAGTTAATTATATGGCTCGTACTTGAAAACTAAAAGTTAGTTATATGGCTCGTACTTGAAAACTTAAAGTTAGTTATATAGCTCGTACATTATATGGCTCGTTCTTGAACACTAAAACCTTAATGAAAACAAACTTTAGCAACATTAAGTGAAATATACAAGTTGGTGTAAGTTTTGACAACCATATGATATGACATACCGCATTAATTAGAAGAAAAAAATCCCCCGGAGATCGTTAATAAAATAAACGGAAATGCCTTTTGTAAACAGCAAGCCAAATTTAAAGAAAGGATTTAAATCATTTTTCAATTGCCTTTTTCCGTTAATTTTTTTAATAAAATATATACATCAAAATAGAATCATCAAAACAAACCTAAACAAATTATTTGAAGGCACATGGTGAGATACTAGACTGTGTACTAAACACATACGTAAGCATTCCACATTGTTTCTCTCAGCACGCCAGTTAAATAATGTTTCGAGTGTGGATAAGTAGGTTTGACCTGCCACGTCCACGGTGTCAGTACAGGGTCAATATGGGCAGTAACTGATCTCTTTAGCATTGGCATGTATTTAGCGTCATTGTTTTCGTACATGATAGGCTTATACATGGAGGAAAGTAGAACTCGTGGAGGAAGGGCCAGGGATACCCTCGGTAAGAACTACTGACTCACGAGAAGCTACAGTCAAGCTTTCCCACATACCCACATTATCCGACCTTGAGACTTGAACCATACGGAGAGCAGTGAGATAACAGTGTTTGGTACATACAAACGCTTCAGATCCGTGTGGCACTCGGGGCCACCTAATCGAAGACGCTCCCTTTTTAAACATTGAAATATGGACTTGATGAAGTTACTTTTTTATTTCTATTCTAAATTTGTGTGATGGTGGAGATATAAGGCAATACATCTAGCCACACGATATTACAGCAGTACCAATTGTTGTTGTTGTTGTTGTTGTTGTTGTTGTTGTAAGGTTTCTCGCCATTTTTCAGCACACGATAGGCTAAAGATGGCGGCCAGTATTATTGGTGGAGGAAGAATACGGGAAAACCCCCGGAAAGAACCACCGACCCACGAGAAGCTACTGGCAAGCTTTCTCACATAACTACATTAGCCGAATCTTAGACTCCAACATACGTAGACAGAGATGAGATGGCAGTGATCGGGAACGGAAAGCGCTTTAGACCACTCGGCCACTCGGGACCGCTACCAATTATTGTGATAATACGTATCTTAAGAATGATTTATGGAACAAAAGCTTTTACCTCTCCTAAACGAAGAACCTTTTGATAATAAAGGCCCGTGTTTTTGCAATGTGTTATTCTTTTAAACTATACAGATATACCTGTACCTGTTTAATCTACATACTTGAACAGAGCGTGTATAAAATGAACGTAAGGATTTATGCGCCGAGCTGCACTCCATTTCAAGGTGTGAACTATCACAACTTCCACTACTATTAATAATAATAATAATAATAATAATAATAATAATAATAATAATAATAATAAGATATTTACCTGTTTCATCATCATCATCCTCATCCTCCTCATCATCTTCTATTTTATAATAGTTATTATTTTTATTATTATTGTTATTATCATCATCAACGTTAATTATCGTACGATATATTATTACTATTATTATTATCATTATTATTACACACAAAAAACAGAAGTATAACAAAATGACTATAACATTTTTTCTTGTACAGATTCTTATCCTATATTTTAAAAGTTTTTTTTTAAAACCATATTTACAACGTATATGTATATACTACTAATACTACTATCCGCAGATAGCTACAATATCCAATGATCTGGATACAAAACGCCAATTATCGTTTCGGTGGTCTAGTAGTTAGAGCGTCCACCTCAGATTCGGAGGTCGTGGGTTCGATCCCAGACAGAGTCATACTAAAGACTTATGAAGATGACACTAACAGCTACCTCGCTTGGCGCTCAGCATTAAGAAGTTAATGCTAGGACTGGTCAGCCTGGTGTCAGGATACTGTGACTGGGTGGGACATATACTACATATATGTGACTTGATGCCCCAGTGCTTTGCATCACAGTAAACTGCCACACTGCGGACATCGTTTCGATATGGTTGAAATTGTTTTAAAGTTAGGTTAAAAATCCAAATCACACACACACACACACACACACACACACACACACACACACACCAATTAAGATTTTCTATCAAGTACAATCACATTGATGTCAGCTTACCTTTATGGATGCCGTCAATATTAAAGATCAATGTAACTCGCTGCATAAAAGAACCGTGAAACACCAGTAACAATCACGAGGCAAATGCAGTCGGAAACAAATGACTAGACTTTCTCAACAGTTGTCTAATTATCAGTCTAACACAACAGTACGTCATCACTACGTAACTTGTATTACCCAGATAAATGTTGAAACACAAAATAATTCGCTTGACGCTACAAGTTGTCGTGATAATTTCACCCTCCGTACCGCAGCGACCTCTTGTCAAACACAACAGCAAATGGATGATTGTTAGTTAAAACTCGGCTAGTGAGCCATTTAATAAAACAGCCGGAAGAAGTATAATGTAATTCCATCACGAAGGATATGTCAACATATATATTGAATTAAACTGGTAGTTCTCTAGCTAACTATACATATATATATATATATATATATATATATATATATATATATATATATATATATATATATATATATATATATATATATATATATATATATATATATATATATATATATATATATATATATATATATATTCTTTCTTTTTCTGCCGATTTCTTCCACATGACAATCATGGTTTAGAAATAGATATGCGTAAAGAAGCTTTGAAGTCAGATTCAACAGGTACAATAATCCTCAAGTATTGTATTGTCTCTTAATTTATATAAAGGTTATCAGGCCTTAAGCACTTTTATGAAAATCTGAATAATTATCTAAGTGTAATCTAGCTATATAAACCCCTCTTAGAAAATGAGAAATAAATAAGGAAAAGGTTATAATAATTTTTACATATTAGAAGGAATACATAAAAAGCGTCTGAATAACATGCTATTGATTTTATTACCGCGCATGTTATTGAGGGCGATGAGGTTATCTGTTGATTTTATTACCACGCATGTTATTGATTGCGATGAGGTTATCTGTTGAAATCGAAGTGCACAAGTTCTAAGGATGAGAAAATAGAAAGATAAAAACATTTGATATTATTACTGTATTATCACATTTAATCGAATGATGTCACATAAAAGCAACAACAAGTAAGTAATATATTTTATATAGTTAATTTTTAGCTTTCATCAATTCTAGTTTGGAAAACGTTGTATGAGTAGGCAACAAGATTACTAATTCATGACGTTCTAGGATGTTTTTCAGAAAACGAAAGCTATTCGAAAGTTAGGTCACAGTGACTTAATTGTGGCATGGATGAATCACGTTTTGTGAGATGCATCAACGCACTAGTTTGCATGAATGTAGGAGAACAGGGTCCAATATTGTGTTGGCGTGACAAAACAAGGCACACACGAAAGAACAAACAAATGAAGGTAAACACGGACACATTTGCAAAGCGATATTTCCTTCCCAACTTAGTTATCGAGGGGATAGTAATGTATGTTTGGTTTATATGCGTATCTAAATTACATCTTGTTCCTCTAGTATGATGAGAGTGAGTGATGAAAGTGACTGGCTGGTTGTTCTAACATGTACATTTCAGAATCTGACGCCTGTACCCTCCAGTACCTAACAGATGGTGCAACAAAAAATAAATGTATGGGTCATTTTAGTCATTATTCATCATCATCACCACCACCACCATCATCATCGTCGTCGTCGTCATCATCACCACCATCATCATCATCGTCGTCGTCATCACCACCACCACCACCATCATCGTCGTCGTCGTCGTCATCATCATCATCACCATCATCATTGTCGTCATCATCATCGTTACCGTCGTCGTTATCGTCATCACCATCATCGTCGTCATCATCATCCTCAATAACAAAAAGAAGAAGGGGAAGAAGAAGGAGAATGATAATAACTTTAGATCTGCTGAATATGCCTGCGGCAATGCAAAAATAGTTTTTTGAAAGTTTATTGAGCTACCCTACCCACTTTAATTACAATAGTTCATTTTCATTGGGGAAAAAACACAAATAGTGAACGTCACATCATTCACTAGAGCCGTTTCGTTATCTTTTTTAGGATCTGTCAGTCATAAAACATTTAAATACAGACAATAATTATCAATCAAATTCAATTAAATTCATTATACAAATGCAGTTGAAATGATGGGGCAACAAAGAAAATTCATTACTCTTTTTCATAGCTGAATACTTGGTCGAAAAGGTCAAAAGTTACATGTGTCTTACATTTTATGTTTGAATAACTGCAGTATCAAATTACTTTCAAATGTTATTCCAGAACCGATGCCTTTTTATTGATGCTCAATAAAAAAAAATACAATTTTCTCAAGCTGTGTAAACAGCATCACCAGTGAGGATCAGCAAAACATGGAATATGTCTGCATCATAAACAAAAACCCAAAATGTTACTAATGCTTTCTGACTGCGTTTAAAACGTCTTCGTCCAGTGTTACAATCGTTAAAACCAAGAATTCGCTATCTTCCTAAAATAATGACCTGCCCCCAATTATTTACAAAAATGTACATATTGTTCTAAATCTGTCGATAAAAAGTGGATGCTAGAGTTCAAAGACAGCATTATGTAATATTTAGTTTGTTCTTTACTTTTCCATACCTGAAAAGGTCCTCCAGTCATGTTATGTTAGTGGCTTGAAAATCTTATGAATGAAGCTAACATCTATGATTTTATTTATCTAGCAAAAATTACAATGTCATGAAAATAGCATAAAATGCATTAGAGGTCACGGAAATATCCAATTTGCATTCCATGAACCGTTAGTACTCTTAACCCAGCAATCGTAATATCTCGTGGGATTTAGACAAAATAAATCCACAAAGAAAATATTTAGAAGGACTGATGAAACGTAAAATAGGGTGAATAGCTCACTACTGGGCAGCAAAGAGTTACGCAAGTTAGAAAGTACAAGACTGGAAAATGTGATGTATACATGTCACGCGTTAAGCGAAAGATGTTCCTAGAAAACGTATAGTCTGAGGTAAATCAAAGAACTGTTAACAAACTCAAAACTAAAACAGTGAAACTTATCGATGTTTTCAATAAGAGAAAATGCTGTAGTGGACGAGTAGCAGTGATGAACGCTTTGGCGACACAAGATGTCACACGGTAAACAATGTACATGTGTATGAATTGTTGTCATCTATCCAATTTTTGTGTTTTTCGTTCTTGGACGAAAAACTGCATCCAACATATTCATCAGGTATTATTCACATCTTCTTTTAGTTACCACATTTTTAATAGAGAAATTAGTGATTGTATACAAGGAAAAATCTATATAATTTATTCCAAAACCTTGTAATTTTCTATGAGATCATTTCGTAAAGATACACTGAAACGTGTATGAATCATCCCACCCCCACATACACACACGCAGACAAACTCACATACACCGAATGCATTATCCATTTCCACATTTTTCTTTCTGAAGTTAAGGCGGTTTACTCTTTTTTTGTGACAAAATAAAATTTACAGAGTCGTTTCAAAGAAAACGGGCTGCCTTTATTGGGAAAGAGACACAACGGAAATAAATAAATTTTATTCTGATATTTGAAATATATTTAATGTCCATAAACAGTTTTATATCATTAAACGTAAGACGGTTATATAGCCTTTGTCTACTTTGTCTATCTTAGCTATATGCGCAGTACATTTGTGTCCGAATTTTTTCATACATTATGTAGCTCACAGCTCACATATAAAACTATAACCGGTCCATTGTGAGAAACATACAAGAACATATTACAAACTGTAAACAAGATGATCATAGAGTCCCCGTTGTTTCGTCTAGGCAATAAGCTTGTTGCAACGTGATCACATTTACAAGGAATTAAAAACTGTATACAGAGAGTGCATAAAGGCGGCTATTGCACTATACTCATAAAGTAGGTGAAGATAATAAATCGCAAACGAATTTGTTGTAATTGGCTGAGTTGGGAGGGGTTAGCAAAAATTATGTATGTATGTATGTATGTATGTATGTATGTATGTATGTATGTATGTATGTATGTATGTATGTATGTATGTATGTATGTATGTATGTCTGTGTGTGTGTGTGTGTGTGGATGGGTGTTTGATTTTACAGTACATTGACACAAGCATGGCTATAAAATACCAATGAACACTTAGGTCAGAAATGTTTTAAAATCCCCCCAAAATAGATTCTTATCACCAAAGGTTAGCATGCTTCGTGAGACATTATTTCCAACGGTAAAGATGTGACAGACACTCAAAGGCATGCACACAAAGACAATGCAGTGAGGGTAAAATCCTTTTACAATATTCATGTCAGTATTTCTGATATGTAAATCATAATATTTCAAATAGTCTAAGACAATAATGGCATGAAGAAATTCCTAGGCAAATATAGTGACTCATCTTTTACGATCTGCAGGAGAACACATCGGACATATTCTTAATCCTTCATTATTACTTCATTCGCGAGGAGGTGTATAAATGATTGCACAATGTTCTGGGTAAAAACATATTTGGAAGACACCAACATGGATCAAAATGAACAGGAGAGTCTGACGATACAGATTCTTTTATCAGCATTATTTTAAAATCTATGGTGGTCGGTATCAAAATAAGAAAGGAACCGTGTATACATACACAAAAAACCCGTCTATAGAGATTGCTTATATTAATCAAAAACCTCTCTTCATTAGCTACCTTTTAAAAGTCTCGTAAGCCACACTAATGCAACATGTACAGATATTAAGCAACCACGTGTCTTCCATATCTTTTCTCAGCTACTTGATGTAACTCTTGGCGACGAGTGTGATTATATATGAAATTCTATGTCATTAAGTGGTAATATGCTTCTTTGTATGCTAGCTTAGATTTATTCCCTTACTGTTATGACTATAATATCTAAACTATATTACAGAATGGAAGTGAAACCAACAAGTTTAATACAATAAAAAAATACCTAATTTCTCTAAGTTACAATTATACTAAACACTTACAGCGTTTTTTTTACATTAAAAATATTCCTAAATGTCCTTTTAAAAGTCCACAAGTATAGAATGTTCCGAATAAATGTTGATAATATGGAATTTCCCAATGTACCAGAACGACGTTTTTCAGAGTGCACTCGAATAAGCTCCTAATGTAATGATCCCAAAGAGGTGTATTATTCCAAAATATCAATGAGCACTTTGTAGCCCCAACGAACAAATTAAATGAAGAATTCTTCTAAAAATATAATGGAACACACACACACACACACACACACACACACACACACCTCTATATTCCTCTCTGGCTAAAGTGAAAAAAGGTTAGCCAGAAAAATTAGTCTGATCTGGGACTAGGAGACCAAACTAATGTTCCAGTTGTGGTGAGAATACAAACAGTTGTGATAGTACATGTCATGATCTTCACGATCATCCTTTGTGTGGCATGACTTTTGTCCTCTTGGATTCTTAAGAACTCAACAATCGTAGTATGCTAAGAGAATACATTTGGAGACGATCATGAAAACTGAACCCACATTTTTCAAATCCGTCTATTCCGAAGTCAACTCAAACTGCAGGTTTATTGGTGACGCGCTCACCATCGGGATGAAAATAAAAGGTTGGGTCTAATAGATGATATCAACAGCTTCTTCAACATAACAAGAAAGGAAAGGCAGAAGTGATAAAGGACATCAAGAAAATCACTTCACAAAAACCGGCTCTTCCTCAAATGTTGCACTTTGGATACGTTAATCTAAATCCAAAGCAATATCACTCGAGTGGAATCGAACATTGGGGTGATTTATTGAAGATTAACCACATACCACCCCAAATCAATGAGACTATTTTAGCTAGATTTACTACAATCCTGTACATAATACAAGTTAAGGAGGAGTTCTCGAAAATTGAATCAAGACGCTAAAACCATATTAAAAATGTACGATTACCATATGTGCATTGATGGTTACAAGAACAATTGATGTATATGTTACATTAACCCAGTCAGGGAAAATCTTCCAGAAGTCAAACCAAAGTTGCTGTCATCAATAATCATTGGCAAGCAGATGTAGCTGATATCTCTCATTTGGCAGCGTATAATCGTGGATGCAAATACATTATTTTGGTGTCATCAACGTGTTTTCAAAATCGTTCATTCAGGTTCATAGCTAGTAAGACCTTTAAAACTAGTATTGCGACAAAGTGGTCCCCCACTACGATTGTATACATACAAAGTGGTACCCCACTACGACATACAAATGCACACAAATACATTGATGTTATTACCACCGAAAATCCAATACGAAAGCCAGTGTGGTTTAATGTTTCAAAGAACTTGGAAAGAACATATGTGGAAATATTTTACATATCAGCACACTCTCACGTACATTGAAGTGTTAACACATGTCGTCAAACCTTCAAACAATTATACCATCGTCAGCATCGGATGTGCACCTAAAGAAGTGACCACCGGTTACGAAGTGATGACGTGTAATCAATAGTTTGTGAATTTCAAACACTGCCCTAGGGAAACAACGGATGTTTGACACTGAAATAACCCAAACGCAAACTTTACAACGGCTACTGGAGAACCGCATTGTTTACTGTCTCTGAACGTGTATATATTGACGTAGTCATCACGTCTATGAATTTGAAAATATGAAGGCTATACCACGTCGATACAAAAAAAGACAAAGAAACGACATTTTGCAGCGGTGAAGCGTTTGGTGAGAAGAGGTTGTCTTTTAAAAGAGAAACAAACAAATCCCCAGTAAAAATCTAATGATCACTCTCTAAAGAGAGCCATTCACATATCTAGAAAAAAAAAATAATAATCATGTTACCAACATAAATTGTGTTTGCTGTGTGTTTTTGTATCTCTTTGACTTTAACAGCCGTGAAGGATTTGGGAATAGAAGAGAAAGAAGGAGAGGCCGAAAACGACCTAGATAGACAAAGACTATAAGACATTCGATTTGAGGTGGTAACTGAAGACGTACGAACAGTGCCGTGAAATAATCGCCTGGAGCTTATGAACATATAGGCTAACAACCTCGGCACAGTGGCAATTTCGAGTATACATATTACGAACCTATTATCGCATTTCAACAGTTACAGCTGCTGCCTTTGCAACTCGATTGGATTTCTCCACCTTTGTGCGTCCCGACATTGATAATTAAAAAGCGCGGCCGTGCAAACATTAAAAACAATTTTACAATTAATTAGAAAGTATACTGTGTGTTTTAACAAGACATATTACATGGCCGAATGGTCGCGCATATATATATATATATATATATATATATATATATATATATATATATATATATATATATATATACATACATACATGCAAGTCAGATCTCTTTGTTTTCTACGACCAAAACAATACATTTATTGAAAATGAGAAATATTTAACTGGTTTATCTATCAGAACACATAAAGGTCTTCAAACTCTTGTAATAATTGGAATCGATTAGTTTCATTGAGTTTTAATCGATCAGACTCGTTGACTTTTAATCGGTTAGTCTCGTTGCTTTAAATTGATTAATTTCATTAACCTTTAATAGTTTAGTCTATTTGACTTTTAATTGAATAATCTCTGAAATTTTAATCGGTTAGTCTCGTTGACGATTACTCGATTAGTTTGATCGACTTTGAATCACCTGGTCTCATTGACTTATATTTGATTAGTCTCAATGATTTTTGTAATTGATTAGTCTCAATGAATTTGTATTTGTTAGTCTCGGAGACGTTCAATAGATTAGTCTCATTGTCTTGAAATGATAAGTATCAATGACCTTTAATCAGTAAGTTTCATCGACCTTTAATTGATTAGTCTCATTGACTTTTAATCGGTTAGTCTCATTGCTTTGTAATTGATTAGTCTCACTTAATTTTTAATTGATTAGTGTCGTTGACTTTGGTTGGTTAGTCTAATTGATCTTTCATCGGTTAGTCTCGGAGACGTTTAATCAGTTAGTCTCACTGCCATGCAATGATTCGTATAAATGACTTTTAATAAGTTAGTCTCATTGACGTTTAAACGATTAGTCTTATTGTCTTGTAGCTGACTAGTCTCACTGATTTTGTAATTGATTAGTTTCACTAACTTTTTAATTGGTTAGTCTAATTGACTTTTTATCGGTTTTTAGGCTTGGTGACTTTTAATCCATTAGTCTCATTGTCTAGCAATGATTAGTCTCTCGTTGACTTTTAATCGATTCATCTCATTGCCATTTTTATACAGTTAGTCCCAATGACATTCAATCGGTTAATCTCATTAGCGTTTAATCAGTTAGTCGCATTTAATTGTAATTGATTAGTATAATTGACTTGATTAATTAGACAATTTGTCAAAGCAATTATGAATTCAACGTAAACGTTCGTCATTGAATGTAATGTTATTCACTGTAACGTTTGACTCTCAGATAATTTATATAGGATTTATGGACTACATAAAAAATAAGAAATTAATATTTTTTCCATAACTGTGTATTTTCATATTATCATTTTAGACAAGATAAACAAACAATACAAAAATAGGAGAAATTAACACACACAAACACATACACACATACACACGCGCGCGCGCACACACACACACGAACACACACAAATCGAAAGGCATTATCGCTTTAAACGGCTCTTTTTCTTAGGTTGAACTCTCTTTCTATTGCTGCAAATATGATTTACGAATTTTGTATAATGCAAATGAGTTGTCCACAAATTATCTAGGCAGCCGAAACTGGAAATCAAAAAATTTGATCTTAATTTTTTTATATAATGTATTAAACAGCGCACATCGCACAAACAGAGCTTTAATTGGTCTGTTACGAGACATTACAAGCCAATATTACAACTATTAAACAAGATGATTATGACGTCCCAGTTGTTTCGTCTAAGGAATAGCTTGTTGAAACGTGATCAAATTTAAGAGAAGCTAGAACTATACAAAACGATTGCAAAGGCGACTCTTGTACTACACCAATAAAGTAGGTGAAGATAACAAATGGCGACATAATTAGATTTATACTTCTGAGAAAAGCCGAGGATAGCAGATGTGAGAGCGAATTATTGAGAGTCCCGAATATCATACCATGCAGACATATCACAAATCACAGATAAAATACATGCATCGCTGATGATCGGAACATTTGTCTCCTATACATATATTGTGCATACATACATGCAAGAGTCGGGTCATATCTCAGATTATCCCAGATTCTACCACGATTCAACATGTAGGTTAAAGCCACTCTTTTACTGTTATTATTATTCTCATTTGTAATCATTCAGAAATATACAGGATAGAGAAACGTGCTCAAATATGATAAACTGGATGCCAGCATCAGTAAGGGCCATTTCGGGTCGTTTTGGTACGCTTAGCCGTGCTCTCCAATTTGTGGCTTGAATATTTATAAACTTAACAAGACAGATCCATTTCGAAGTTCTGCACGTGATATTGTGTTGCACGCTTTCGTAGCATGTTGTTTTAATAGCCCTGGGCTAGCATGAATCAACTTCAGAAACACGTGTACGAGCAAATAAAGTTAGTCTACGATCAAAATGATGGCAGCGTTTCAGAAGCTGCGCAAACATTTCTGTTGCAATAAAACAAATCTATGTGAATTTTAATTAGGTATCTAAACAGTGTAATCAGCCAATTGTTAGGTACTGACGTCATGGAACCTGATGTCAGTGAGGATTAATTTCGTAAAATGGCCTCTCTCAAAGCATTAAATATAGGGAAATCTCAGGATAATCTTACATGTATTTTGTGTATGTGGATAATTCCAGAACATATATGGCGCCCACAATTTGTCATAGGTGAGAGGGATGGAATTGAGAAACTTAGTTCAAGTTGGATTTTGACTTTGAATTACGGATACGTTGTTTACAAACAGTAAAAATATGGAGACATAATGTATTACAGTAAGTGGGAGACAAGAATATATGTTTTCAAAATGTTACAAATTCATAGTCGTACCCACATCCAAGATTATACATTGATTTATAGTTGTTATGGGAGATACTGTAATAAATTTAGAGTATGCGCATTTTATGCCCTTCCGTTTATAGTTATTCCTAGATTTGTGTGATTACTTGTGTGACTGTTGGAATTCGGTGCAATGGAAATAACATTAACCCGAACAAAATGAGCCATTTACCAGGAGCAAACGTCAAGAAATAAAGTGTTAGTGACTTTCCATAATGCCATGGTTGACTAATTGTGAATTCATGCCAAAACCGAATGAATGCCCATGTCATAACATATTCAAATCTAGTGATGAACATAGGTTGTGTGAATGCAGTGGCAGTATTTACGGCAGGAAATCGGTGATTTACACAACGGAATAAAAAAAGAACTCGGCATATACCGTTTATGTCGCTATGTTGGCAAATGTGACGCAGTTATATTGGCGAAATGGCCTGGAATTCATAAATTAACTAATTTTAAGTGGCGGAGTTAAAATAGTTCCCTATTTAGAGGAGATTTTTGTTGTGTATACGACGTGAAGGACTGGTGGTACGTAAAACCCGATGAAGAGAAACCATGCAGATGTGTGATTTTAAGACTGACGGCAGGTTTGAGATCTGTGGCCTTACATTGATAAGAGTAAAATTTATGTACAGAACGGACACGTTGGGCTTTCTTATTTACAACTGAAGTTGTATGGAAGTCTTTGGAAATATGGGGTAAGCTTACGACTTCTAGAAGGAATCGCACCAGTGTTTGACAATCGCTCGGTCCAGTAACGACCCCTGGCTTGTAGCAATCTGATGATCTATTGACTCAAAGAAAGTCATGTTTCACGAAATCGAAGCCCTAGAATTATATAACCTGTTGCGGGTGAACAACAAGATCGCCAGAGGGAAACATGATGACACGTGACGTTCTGTGCGCCATTGATTGACACAATTACTGTATGCTGTGTACCGTATTCATTGATCCATGTCTCAGCGCCTCCAATTCAAAATCTGGATGATAAATAAATACAAGAATTACAGATATGAACACAGACGGTATAGAATCTCACAAGTTTAAGCCCAGGAAAAATGTCAGTACAGCGTTGATTAAATCCAGTCAATACCGCATCAGCTATTAAAATAGTTGCAGTTCTGACGCGAGATACAAAAGCAATAAATTACATCGATAATGGACCACTCCTGTTAGAGCCCCCACCCCACTCGAATACGGGAGGTTATGGTTTCAAACCCGGACAGAGTCATATCAAAATCTTGTAAAAAATGTTACAAACAGCTGCCTCGATTCACGTTCAGCATGGAGAGGTTAGGATTAGAATTGGTCAGCCTGGTCTTGATGTCTTGATTGGCACACGATGTTACATCTCTGCCGAATGATGCCCCAGTGCTAGACATCACTATAAACTGTCACACTGCAGACATAGTCGCGATATACACTGAAAACGTGCTAAAGCTAATTTATAAATCAAAACACACACACACACACACACACACACACACACACGCACACGCACCTCGATATTACTATTCATAGCTAAACCAAAACTAAACCTTGCATTGTTACTTAAAACAGATATAGTATAATATTCATAAACTCGATATTGTTTATTTGTCTTTTGGGTTAAATGCAACAACTTTTTAAAATGTTTAAACCTTTAAAAATTGGATAAAGGAGAAGTAATTAAGGCTAATTAATTTATTTATGGAACTGAAAATTTTTGCCAGTATTAGCTATAACATAAAACTGGTAGACAGAAGTACAGTGAACTATAGTTCCCAGGTAGACAGGACTAGAGTGAACAATAGTGCACTGGAAGACCGAAGTGCAATGCTTAATATGACACTGGTAGACAGGAATACAGTGCGCAATAGCTCATATGTAGACAGGAGTACAGTGGACAATAATGCACTGGTATATAGGACACTGGTAAACAGGAGTACAGTGCAAACTAGTACATGTACACATATAGACAGGAGTACAGTACGCAATAGTGCACTGGTAGACAGGAGTACAGTACGCAACAGTGCACTGGTAGACAGGAGTACAGGACACTGGTAAACAAGAGTACTGTGCAAACTAGTACACATATAGACAGGGGTACAGTACGCAATAGTGCTCTTGTAGATAGGAGTACAGGGCATAATAATGTACTGGTATTTAGAAGTACAGTGCAAAATAGTGTACTGGTAGAAAGGAGTACAGTGCACAGGACATTGCACTATTTTCAAGTGCTTATTAGTACTGCATACATCTTGCAGAAACCATTTTCCTTTCGTTGAATATTTAATACCATAATATTGGACCCGCGGATCACTATATTAACAATTTACGTTCTAAATCAAATGTAATCGCTTCATGATGGTTGCTGAATAAACCTCAACTTATATTGCTAAATACATACAACCCATAATATTTGTGTTACTTCGTATTCGTTCATGACGTCTAACTCCATATAAGCAAGTCCTATTCGTGATCTTGGGACAAATCATCCATGAAGTCAATAGAATGAAAATTAGAAGTTACTTTTCCTTCTTTTGTTCTCTGTGATTTTGATCATTAATCTTTTGGTACAAACTTTGCTGGTTAATTTACTTCTAAAATGGTAATCGATTACAAGGTATTGCGTAATTATATTGTTTTAAATTCAGGTTATTTTGCAAAAAAAATATCCTCACAGTAGTCATGTCACGAACACTATAGGTATTGATCTTTTAATTCACAAATCAAGATGCCTGCCGTCCGTCAATGTGTATGAGCATATATTGACTAGGGTTAGAGGTATTGGAAGAATTCTCCTACCAACCCCAATCCCCTAAAAATGACAAAATCAGTTGCTCTTCTACGAACCACAGTGACCTTGATCTTGTCGATAAAATTATATTTAAAAACATTAACATATGTCTTTATTATTAACAAAAGGAGAGAGAGAGAGAGAGAGAGAGAGAGAGAGAGAGAGAGAGAGAGAGAGAGAGAGAGAGAGAGCATATTATAAGTTGGAATGGTTTACACAAACATTTCCAAAAGAGAGTTTTCAAAAAGTTATTGAATTTTCAAATGGTTATGGCATAATATGTATTTGCCATTAATATGGATCCATACAATTTTTTTGTTTTATTTGTGAGGTACTGAGGACAGCTTGAGACAAAATGTTATTCATGTTTGAACTTTTCAGTAAAAGTTATAATCTTTGTTTACTAATATTTACGCATGTATTGCATATTATATAGTAATTTGCTGTCATTTGAAAAATCATCAAATTGTCAGCAAACAATAAAGGTATATAAAGCATTCTTCTAAAATGATACTCTGCTCTTTTATTGATTTAAGAAAACAGAAATGGAGAGAGGCGTTCGCCCTGAAGAAAACCAGGAGAATAATCGTTATGGTATACATATTAAGTCATTTACACATGACTGCACTGAGCAGTAAACTTATCTTATTATCGTTTTGCCATATGACTTTTTCTACATAATCATGTCACTAAAGGAACACAAACGTTTTCTTTTCACGATAATGTTCGTATTTTAAAAATTGTGATATAAAAATGGAGCCAACTAGCTTATTATTCATTTTATTACTAGATCATGCATCGATATTAATATAATATTTCATGGCCAACACGGAGAGTCCTTGATTGAATATACCACTGAGCACTTTTCGTATTCAAATAAGCAATGCTCTCTCTCTCTCTCTCTCTCTCTCTCTCTCTCTCTCTCTCTCTCTCTCTCTCTCTCTCTCAGATAAAACACCAATTAAATATATAAAACAATATTTAACATAAAGACCATTGTTTTAATCCCAACAATAAATACCACAGCTGAACATCCTATTAGAACATTTCAACGTGCAAATAGTTAAACGTAGCAGCTACACAATAATGTATTCATTAAATCTGTATCACGATTGAGTGCTATATTATTGTTTAAAAATGTACAGCTAAGAATTTTAATTGTAAATGGAGAATCAACTCTGAAAACATCGGTTCGCCTAAATACTCAGTTCTACCTTCGATTTTTGGATGATGCTCTGCTCTAATTAAGATGAGATAATGTCTAGTGCGAGTTCCAAAAACAATTATTAAAATCCCAAGTATTTCGAACTGGAACGTTACGGACTTTTAAAACGATTCCACTTTTCACATGGATAACAAGATCGTAAGTCAATTTCTGCCCTCGTAATCTCTTAATCTATTGTAAGGTAATTTGCGCGTTCTGCGAAACATTTTGCTTTTTTGGCTCATATTGTGATTCGTTCCATTTACATTTTATTTAAAATAATTGTAATCCATCCAAACAATTTCATAAAGTTTCTTATTGTACTCTGCATTCATCATTAAACCAAAGAACTTTATCTTTAGCGCGAACATTCATTTCCCATCCTTTAAAGTGCAATTCATTTCTTAAAAATATAAATTTGCCTTTTTACTAATAAAGAGCGTCATTTCTTCAGCTTTTCCATTGATTATGCCTTGGTCTACGAGATCAATACCACTACCATTAGCGTGTTCTTTCAATTCCATAATGTTTTGTTGATGTCAGGAAAGAACACATGACTCCATTTATGTTGTTTTGTTTATGTCAGCAAAGAACGCAGGATTCCATTTATGTTGTTTGTTTATGTCAGCAAAGAACGCAGGATTTCATTTATGTTGCATCATTGTTAATGTATTTAATTCAACCAGTTATTTCCGCATTTTAACAAGAGAGACAATGGACTATGATTTTACATTGTTTTAATTAAAATACATTTTATAACTCCAAATTGTTTAATGTGGAAGCATTATTCTCAATAGTTAAGGAATAATTATAAATTCTCCATTAGTTGCGAAACATGTTTGTTTTAGGTTGAATGAGAATACTGTTAAAAGTGTGATGTTACAGACACAGGGGATGTTATGTGATTTTCATTCGAATGTATTGACACATTTTGTTTTGTACCGACATGCATCTGTCTGAAGATAATTCACAGTAGGGTTCTATGTCTGAATTGTTGATGCTAAAAACCGTTTTAACGGAATATATTTTTGGTTTCGGTATTTACCTTAGTAAGATACTGCGATTGGAAACACTCATGGATTGTTACCAACACCAGGTGTTTCGGGTTGGAGGATTGGGTGGTGAATGTATGAGACGGTGCAATTGGAACTGAATTGAGGGAAAGAAAGAAAGAAATGAACATAAGAGCATGATGTATCAATGGGTTTTACGATCCACTTACCTGTGGACGACAAAATCTTCCATGTATAAAACTTGTTATAGATTTTGGTTAAGAAAATAGACGGCTCCAGAATCAACAATAATGTCTGTGTAATAGAGTTGGATTCCACAAAGAATTTCTTACGCTGTATATCGAGTATTTCAGAACAGGCCGCGATACGTACTACGATATACCGTAATTATATTTTAGGAACCAATAATCAGATTTTCTGCGATAGAGGTTTGGACATTAATTTTTAAATTCTGGTTCTCAAATACCTGAAAAATATACTTCTCTCATTTATAGCAGAGGAATACCGTATAATATCCGTGACACTTTTGTTTAGAAGAAACACTACTTTAGATTTTACTAATGTTTATTTCGGCTAACAAAATTTAGCAGTTTCCCCACCCCGAAACGAGAATTATCAGTAACTTGTAGAAGATTAATTTGCAATTGTAAATGTTGTTGAAGTTGCAATCTAAAATCTCTCACCAAATTGCGATGATACAAAGTTTGCATTGCAGCTGACACCCTGTAAAAGACACCAAGCGGACATTGGAGAACTTCTCGATACAAAAAAAGAAGTACTGACATTGAAGCCTACAATTTTGTACTTACTAGAAAGGAAAGCTTTGAATGCGTACCAACACCCGAGCGAAATATTTATTACAGAGGGCCAGTACACAAGCACTGATTGAACACACAAAGAATATGTTCTTCTTGTTTTAATCCAAAATGTTTGCTAAAGTTTAATTTGGCCCGAATATCTTTCACATCATCTTGTTCGGTTACAAGGATGTGCATATGCAATGCGTGCCGTACATGTGTTTATATGTTTATAAATATAATCAAATTTGTAATATTCTAAATTAATGTGTTACAAAATGCAACTATTTTGTAATGATAAGCTACCATAAAAAATGAAAATTAATTCAAATCAAAACCGGTTTTGCCAGTAATGTTGAGAGAAATTACCAAATTACCGGTGTAGTGAAAAAGTAGTGTGATACTGTTATGTGTATTTAATTTGAACTGTTTATTGGCATTCTCCATAATTATAAGCATCTTACGTCAAAGTGTATTTGATAATGACTGCATTTGAAAATAAGGACGTGCCATATAGTGAACATTTCAAATTTATGACTACAAAAAGAAAACTGGTAGGTCTAATTATATGAAGCTTAGCTGATAACCAATATATATCTGATGGATGAGGAGGTGAGGAGGTGGGAGGAGGTGTGTATGTGTATGTATTTGTTGGAGGCTAGGTTGTTTACATAAGGGCGGGGGCATTTACCTCGCCTATAAAATGTTACTTATAAGTAGGGTAATTGGGGTATTGGGTATGTGTTAAAACACGTTAATTTAATACATTTTGATAGTGTTTTATAATAATGATATTGTAATCTTAAACAGCAAATTGGAATTGTAAAAGTAGTGTGCTTCCCTTGTGACATTTTGTTTGAAATCTCAATGCTACGACAAGCTGTTAGCTGCAAAATTGTCAAGAATGTCGAGCCTCTGTTTTTATTGCGCAAGACAGTTTGAATAAATCTAGAAAATATTGTCATTTAGTATAAAAAAAACTTCGAGATTTGGTACATTTATTGTTAGCATATGACAATATGTTTTCCGAATTCAACTAAATTCAAATTTTGGTTGACCTTGAGGTGAAACTGTCTGCGAGCCAATAGACGCTCTAAACAAAGATAATATATTCAGGCCGAGAATTAGTCAACTAGAACCATTTCTTTGTTCCCTCGAGTACAAGGGTTAAATAAAATGATTACATGTACATCCTGTCAGCCGTCTTTAACGACGGGCATAAACTACGTTAAAAAATACAAGCCCACTATGTGCTCAACGGTTTACTTCATTTGAACTTCGGTTCAATCAATGGAACTTTATCGGACTATTTGCATTAGATGAGTATACGGAGTGAGATATCAATTATTACTTCCGGTTTAGTACCCATGAATGTTGTCCAGTCTATTTGATAGCATTTTTTCCTCTCTTATGTTGGTGGTGATATCTAGACATTCTTGGAATTTATTATAGGTAATTGTTTGTTCGTCAGAGTATGATTATTATAATCTGGTTATCTGAGTTTCTATCGGCAACAGCGAACAGTAAGTAATGAGGCTGAACAAGTGAACGTTGATTAGTTTATAGTTTAGTCCTTTCAAATTGCACTGGATAATCATTGTCAAGAATTTCCCCGTGAATTCATCTTTGAAGGTATTTTAAATTAACATATGCTGTATTAGAATTTGCAGGCACTGGAAATTTCAAAATCTGAGAAATACATGTTGAGAAAATATAGGAAAAATAATTATAAACTCTAAAATGTCCTTCAAACAATAACGTTGTTTACCATTATCAATCGTGGAACAGTTTGTCATAAGATAAAGAAGATTAACGTCCGAAGCTATTGAATGTACTTCAAATCATACTGCCTAACATCTATTAAAGCGGGTTTACGTATACAATGTTGGAATATTTCTTCCGGTGTTCATAATATTCTGTTTGGCATATTTAGTATTCACCTTGTGTAATAACAAAAGGCCAAAGGTTAAATATTCAACACCTTTGCTCTAGTTATTTGTATATCACGATTATTGATTTCAAAGATCGAGGCGATGGGTTGGGTCGGGAATCCGGGCACTTTCTCACATCCGGGCATTTTCAGTGCATGGTTACGACCGCCGAGGTGAAAACAACCGCCATTGTTCTAGTTACTTGAGTAACGTGTGCCGTGTGGGGAACATTTACACATTTTAAGATATGCCTAAGATTTGCAGTGTTGGTGTTTGCACAAACCATCATATGTAAAAGAAAAATTTAAATAATTAAAAACTCTTCCTAAATTACCAAATACGTCCTTTCTCTCTCGCCAATAACTACAAGTGTCTATTATAGGTTTAAAATAAACAAATAAGCTAAAAATTCTACCTTTAACCGCTCAGCTTTTCCGTCGTTTATATATTCCGCAGATTATAAATCGTACCGAGCCACGCTTATTTCCTTGACACTCCATCGTTCATATTTGCCATTATAATGCAAAATCCAAACTAAATATATGTCATACGAGCCAACTATATGTTCCCACCCTGAATTGTTCTTTTAAATGATTGACTACTCTGATTGTGTGCCATTTCTTTTAATCTCTTTAATCATGAGAACGACCAGGATACTGCAGTAATTAGCAGGTTTTAATTGAAATTCACATACACATAAAAACGGAAATTTAAAAACCGAAAACTGTCCTTTTTTAAAACAGTCATATGTTGACTACTTTTAGACTTGGATGGGGTATTGGAATGATAAATTAATTCACAAACCTACTGTATATTAAAAAATAATCTACATTAATTTATTCTCACTGAAGGTCGAAACACTGGCAAGATATAATAGTATCAGCATTTATTAATGATTAGAATTAAATATTCTATCTATCTATCTATCTATCTATCTATCTATCTATCTATCTATCTATCTATCTATCTATCTATCTATGGTTGTCTGTATGTCCGTCCGTCCATCGATCTATCCGACGAACCAACAAACCAACTACTTTAAAAATAAACAGTACGCAAAACTTGACAGATTTTTTTAGTGCTAAGACATTTTGTAAAAGATAGCATAGGACACGTAACTTTCGCTGAAGCAAGAAAAGGGGATTCTCTAATTATCGCCATGAAAGTTTAACAACATAATATGCTAATTCAAAATTTTATACAGAAATATTTTGGCGCATGTTAAATTCCAGTCTACAGGCAAGCAGAAAACGAATTGATTTGGCAAGTTTGTCAGGGTCGAAAAGCATATTCTTGAGAGTTTTGAGAATCTAAGGTGATGGAGTCGAGTTTAAAAAATAATCTACATTCATTTTGTATTGAAATGAGAAGAAAAACATTGCCGTCCTTCCTTGCATTTTCCTATGTACGTTTTACATGTTTATGTAAAGGTAACAAAAATATAGAAGTGTTTTTTGATGTGTAAAGACAGGAAATATAGGAGTATTTACATGGTCATTCGTAAAGCATTTCAACATGAACGCAAGCGTTAACGTTTGGGAACTTGAGTGAGTTTACCCTCTATTCTAGTGGAGGAGTAAGGGTAGGCCTAGTAAAATGAGAGGTTCATGGTAAATTTTAGTGAAATCTGGATACGGATAATATGCTTCTCTTTTTTTTTTTCTTCTAAGTCGATTGTCATTAAAATTCTCTAACAAGCAAAAGGAGAAATACCAAAACAAATCCCACAAAAGAACACAGTTTTTCTCTTGGTAAGACAAAGCCGACGTAAAATATCATTTTCGTAACTATGTATAGAGTCTTTGTAATATAACATCGACCGAAAGAACTGACAGTTTTTCTTTAAAGATATGACCTGCTAACTCGTAGTATTCTACGAATTTATAATCAGGACCTTGACGGTTAACGTCTTATCACAGTAATAGAATCTGGTCAACGATGTTGACCATGTATTGTACTCTACCATATAAAATATAAATCAGATTGTGTAGTTTTGTCGCACTTGTTGGGGTGAAGAGTATTGATAAGCGGACAGATGATGAATGTAGTCTGCACTATATGGTGGTATCATTTCCCGGGTTAGATTTCCTTCCTACCTTATCAACCTAAAATATATTACGTCTAAAAAATATTCGACAAACACACATATATGGTTTTTAAATCCTGCATGTACAGAAGACTATGTAACATTTCTGAACAGAAAATAGAAATAAGAAACAAAATATAGGTAAACAAAAACGGTTTGTAATATCGAACATAACTAACGCTACTGCACTGTTACTAAGCGATTGTTTTCACCTCGGCAATATGGCGGAAAGTAGGTCGCTAAGCTCGTGACGTCATGCCGACCCAACCCATATAAGAGAGATTTCAAAAGGGAGACAATTTTGGTTTCAACTTTTTATTTTTAAGTAGCAGGTTTTAGTCATAGTTTCTGACGCATTGAGTGATATGCATGCGTGTGTGTGTGTGTGAGATAGAGAGAGAGAGAGAGAGAGAGAGAGAGAGAGAGAGAGAGAGAGAGAGAGAGAGAGAGAGAGAGAGAGAGATTTGGATTTTTAACGTAGATTTAACAATCATGCAGTCATATCGTTTCGTTGTCGGCAGTTTGGGAGTTTATAATGATGCCCACCCACCACTGGGGTATCAACTCAAAAACATGTAGCATCATGTCCCACCCTATCCCCATATCCTAACCTCTTAATGCCGAGCACCTAGCGAGACAGCTGGTAGTACTTTGTTTAAAAGTCTTTTGTGTGACTTAGCCGGGGTTCGAGCCAGCGACCTCCCGCACCCCATGCCGATACCCTTAGGCCACCGTAAAGGTAGATTGATAAGTAAAGCTTAATAACTAATCGATAATCCGTCAACACCGTATACTACATAGAGTATCACAAGATCATTTGTTTGACAAAGGATATAACTATCTTGCCGTCCGCAACTCATCTGTACTAATACTTAACTTTTAGGTACCAATAATTACAGTGGATGATTTACCAAACATTCATGCAAGGGTGAGGAAACATCAAAATAATATTCTTCCTATTTGCGTTTTTAATAATTAACATTATTATTGAAAGATTCATTTCCGAATCAGCCATCACTGTTGACATGTCACAATGCTAAACGCGTATTTAACTGATACGCACATCTCATTTAATTCTTATTGCGTTTTTAATTCTTATTGCGTTGCGCAAATAGAGCAATTTCATTACCACACACACACACACACACACACACACACACACACATTCCCATGCATATCTTTTTGCAATGTCAGTGACCTTGGTATTAAGTGTTTTCCTATCCTAGAGAAATTCGATATGTAATAACATGATAGTGAAGGAATTTTTGTGATATTTTAACACACTGCGCATGTTATATATGATATGACCTGCACATACAGATAAGCTCGTTAAACAGTGTTAAAGTTATAACTAGCTGATTTTAATTACTCCAAAAGCCTACTTCTACATCGTATCTTTTTAAAATCAGGGAATGCTGTTACTGATACGGAAAATGTATTTAACATGTGCTATCTTTATAACCAGACAATATTGGCAAATAACGTATTTATGTCTGAACGTATGGCAGTTTTTATTACCGTTCTTCCTTCATTGTATCTGCAAGACGAAAGCTTTCTTACAATCACTGGCGCCAATTGGCCCTTGCAGCTAGCTGTTCGGTTTCCTACTTAAACATTATTCATAGGATAATAATATTTCATTGAGTCGCACCCTCCTGTTTCACAAAACGCCCCAAGCAGCAGAAGGGGCGAATCAGACAACATTTTTAGACAAGTATTCACTGAAATCACGCTTAAAATCAATGAAACCAATGACATCAGGCCCAAAAGTCAATGACATCAGGTCCCAAATGTGTGTGTGAATCATGGATTAGGTCCCAAAAAAAATTATGAAAAAATCAATGAAATTAATGAAATCAAAAACTTTTCAACTATTACATTTTTTGGGAAAAAGGGACTACAACGTCGTTGTCACTACCCTCTCTGCTGCTAAAACTTTCAGTTGGGGTTAACCGAATATTTGATCCAGTCCGATACGATATCGTGTTCGAGGGTCATGTAAATCACTACGACGAAAATCACTACGATTTCACAAACAGACTAATTTGTAAAACCTCCTCTTGTAAATCAATCAGATTATTAGACTGGTCAGTGAGTTTGAAATTAATTCTGGTTAATGAATTATTATGACATCGCATATAGACTGGATTCACCGGGGACTCAATTATTAAAAACCCTGGAGGAGCTGTTGGTGCAAATGAATACAAAATATATCCTTGCTGAGCTTGATTTGATCGTTCTAAATTTATTTGATAGCTTCCTTCGATCACATCACATACTAAATTGAGCGCAATCACCGTTGAAATATTCACATTGAACGGAGCAATATGCCTGCCACCACCGTCTGGGTCATTATTATGGGTCAGGATTTTTATTTCCGGTGATGTTGCTTTTTTCCACGCATCATGAATTATTTTAAAACCAATATCGATGGCATCACTGAGAGATTTTTGTAGTTCTGGTACGTTATATCCTGGTAGTTTGACTGTGGGTATATCCTTGACGGGGATGCCCTTGCCTCCTGCAAAAATTGTTCTTGTTGTAGGATTACTGTCACCTAATATCTCTTGAATAATTTGTGAATTAAATGTTTCCATGTCATTGATGATTTTGTTACATGTTTTTACGACACTGATAAATTCATCTCGGGTAAGAGAGCCGGATTTAAGGGGTATTAACAACAGTGAAAAATCATTATTCATTGCTGTGAAATTTTCAGCGATTTTAAGTTCGTTAACAAAAAGATATTTCCCTCCCTTATCTATAGTGCCAAGAGCAAAAAAGATGCTAGCAATACTGTAATCTATATAACTCTTTACTGGATTATCAGATTTTATCCTGTCGGTGATATAATCGGTTTTTTGAGGTTCTGGTAAATCAACGGTTTCCCCCTTTGGTGGTAATTCAGGCCATCCTAGTACGGTTCTTATTGAGCTTTGATAGATATCTACGACGTATTCTTCTGAGTTTATTTCAATGGCAGATGATAGTGTTGGTTCATGAACTGTTATAGCGATTTTTGACTCTACTCCAGTAATCGATTTTATTCTACGCGCGAATTCATTATTGATTTGTTCAATTTGATATGATCCGGTTGGTATGGAAACAACATTCCAGTCTGGGGTACCGTCGGGTTTATTCTTATTTGCAAATACCAGGGAATTATTGGGTTGTTGACCACCAAATGATTTTGACCTAATATTTGGCCAACTGTGGTATACTCGTAATTTTGCTAGCGCTATCTCCTTCACTGGGACCGGAGAGGGGAAATTCACACTGAATTCTGGATTCGTTGAGGTTATTGAGATCATGCTTGTTTGTACTGGGCTTGTGTTCTCCACTATTTGTTGAAGTAATTCCATCTGTGTTGTCATTGTTATTATATTCATGATGTATTTCTAATTTTGACATCGCAGAATCATATATATCTACCATCGCTGAAAACTCACTCTCTGATATAATTGTATCATCGAGCGATGACGATATCAATGAGGATAATTGCGAGTATGCAGTGGACACAACATGAAATTGAATTATGTAGTCTTGTAGTTTCCGTTGGCTGCATGATGATATTTTTTTTGTGATTATTGAAATTATTCCAGCGATTGTTGTTGCCGCAGAAATGCAAATTGGAACAGCTATCGGGGCCATCATTGTCACTGAAGACAGTATAATACCAGCTCCGGTGATTACACCACTCACAGCGTACACAGTAACATCAATTGCGGTAATTCTCCTGCGATATTTTTTAATTTTCAATTCATACTCCTCAGACAAGGTTTTGAGTCTAGTTTGATACTCTCTGACCTGATCATAGCGATATTGCGATGATGAAATCATTTTTATTTTAAATACGCTAGCGTTTTCAATTACGATTTACTTAAATCCGCTACGAATTCCACATACCACGTTGTTGAGACCCTAACCAAATTTTTATCAGTAGATGCGATTGTGAACTTTTCAGTTGTATTCTTGTCGATGATCGTTGAAATCGTATTATTGAACCCGGATGAACTGGACGATGAAATCTTAAATTGAGACGATGGTGTTACTAGTGTTAATCGATAAATACCCTTAACGGTTGCAGTGATATCTAATGTGTTGTTTGTAGGTGTCCACTCAAATGATCCATGTTGGATTGTGTATACTAAGTTGTTGGTTTTCTCATGAGGAATTTTTGTTTTTTCAATGGCTGTTATCATCCTCGTTGCATCCCCTTTGATGTCTTCGATGAAAGTTTTCGTCTCATCAATGGATTTTTTAATATCAGGGAGTTTTAGTTCAATTTTATCTAACGGGGTTCCAATAAATTTATCAATGATATTTCTACGAAATGATATAAACTGTTTTATGTGTTCTTCAATTCTAGATTCAAGTGTTGCTAGTACAACCACAGAATTGTTTAACTCGTCGTTGAGAGTTTTTAATCGATCTGTAATCGTCGAAACGAGTACACCTGGTTTGAGTTTACCCTGATCGGAAAATAACGCAACTGTGTTCTCGATTGCATTTTGTTGTTTAACTAAAATATCATCCAGAGAGATATTACTGGTTTTCAATTTACCCTGATCGGAAAATAACGCAACTGTGTTCTCGATTGCGTTTCGTTGTTTAACTAAAATATCATCCAGAGAAATATTACTAGATTTCAATTTACCCTGGCGATCTTGAAATACAACTATTTCATTGGGTTCAACACTTTCTAAATTCAACGTCTCAGCTATTTCATCTTTAATTTTTTTTGTTATATCCTTGATAGAATCAGGGGTTGCAGTGTCATCGGGTTTGGGTTTCAAAGATCTCCCCCAAATATCAATCATGTTATTGTAAAACTCTTTCTCTCTCTAAAAAGCGATTGCTGGTGTAGTCATTTACGACAATGTGTGGTGGTTTTCCCCTTGGGTTACCCAAGGAGTTAGAAATAGCGTCAAGGACATTTAACACTTCACTGCCGCATATTGGTGGGTCATTGATTTGTTGTGTTGGTAGCGTAGAATACCAAGTCTTCATTGGAAGGGTTTTTATATACCGCATAAACTCTTTTGGTGGGGCTAATCCATATGAATCAAAATAGACAATCCCACGTGGATCAATAGCGTATGCAACCCAGTGAGTTCCAGGTCCGGTGCTGTTATCGAGATTAATAATACCTGTTTCAGTTTTGTTTGGTTGATGTGGTAATTGATCTTTCATAAAAACACCTCTGAAATTTTTAATCACTAGTTTTTTAGCAGCATCCATTAAATCAAAATTGGACATGGGAACCATAGGTTCGGAAATTGAAGATTTCTGAATTAATAAATCGTTCCTGGTAGTCTCAGGCCTGATCCGTGAACGGATCTTCCGCTGTACCACGAATACGGGGTTCCTGGTAGTCTTAGACCCAATCCTTGAACGGATCGTCTCTTTTTTTTATATCCTTGTCCAGCTGCCTTCTTAAGTGCCATTCCTGCTGCAGTACCAACGGCTCCTAACGCTGCTGCTTTAGCCACCGCTGGGGCTGCTGCTGCAATCAATGCTGGTATTGCAGCTAACAATGGAAATATACCACCCGTTTTCATCATATTTTTAATAGCAGCCGCAGAGAGAGTAATCTGAACTCCCTTTTTATCCTTGAAAGCATCATTGAAATGTTTCACCTGACGAGTTGTCAGCGATAATTTATTTTCACCACCCGTCATTTGATTAGGTTTCAACGTGATTGTGGTTCCACATTTTTTAGCCGATTCTGATTGCAATTTTTTGATTTGACCAGGAGTTAACGCAACACTAATAACACTATATGACATTATACATAATAGATTGATTCTAATTCAATGAAAAATCGTTCAAAGATTTTCTACTGGGGCATCTACCACTCTCATTCTTCCACCAACACCTTCAAGTAGCATTGATTTATCACTGAGAATGACAGCAACCGCTCTATAATTAGCAATAGCACCATGAGTCACATTAGCTCTAAAGTGTATATCAACAACTGACTGTCTTGTCAAATCGAGATGTTCCAGTGAGAAGTAGTAGATCGGATACAGATTCTTAAAATCAAATTGTGATATTTGCAAACCAGTATCGACATTTTGATCGCGTGCCATAAATGACAACAGACGATGATAAACTCGTGCAATATGATTTTCTGTGTAATTAAGTTGTATATCCTCAGATGGTTCCTGCTGGCCGTTTATTCTCAGTGAGACGTCTTTCACACCTAATTGATCAAATATCATATGACTGAAGATTTGATTGCCAACTCGTGTGTTATCTTGGAACGCAATAAATATATGACGTGGCGCAGAAACGCCTTGTTTTGATGCTAGGTTCCAAGTGAATAACCCGTTGATATTTGATTGTTTCACATCTGTACTCACGGTTAGCCAACTCAACAACGACTTTCCTCCTTGGTCCATAAATGATAGTAGTCGTTGTTCTGCGGTGATTGCTGGAGTCAACACTGGCATCCACAATGATATTTTTGTTAAAATGACTTTACCAGCATCAGCATTGGGGGCTGCAGCATCTGCTGCAATCCTCCAAATTGCGTCGTTATCATCACCCTTTCGTACAAGCGATACTGTATGCTTCGCCCCGTAGATAACTTTTCTGACGTTTCTACAGAATCCAAATATGTGATGCAGTGGAATCGCGCATGAAAATGATTTACGCTCTCCTTGCAACATTGCGTTTCGTGTTGCAGCTCCTAGATTGAAATTAGGATCGTTGTTTATAATCATATCCTCGACATCAGCATTAGCAGCACCAGCATTATTCTTTGGTCGTCTTACAACAAATGGATTTCCACCAGCGGTATTCTTACCATCTTTTGCAAACATCATAGATGGACCCGCTGATCTTGTATAATCATCAGAATATCTCGCTAACCCTATGATTGTTGTGGCCACATCAACATCACGATCTATGGACTCAATTTCTTTTCCATCAATGAGATATCTAGCACTCTCAAATAGCGCCATAATACCATTATTGACAAAACCGACTTGAGTACCAGCTGGATACGGTGCTGGTACAGCAGGAATATCAGCAGCTGTTACAATTTCTCCTTCTACTTCAATAAATGCTTCACAGGGCAAAAAGTATTTACTGGTATCATGGACTTGAAGATCAATTCTTGCTCGACTACTTGAGTCTATGGCATGATAGGCGTAATATTGATAATCGCGTACAGAATCATCCTTGCCAACTGGGGCGTCTATATCAAATGCTGGATCAGATGATTTTTTGAACATTTTATTCTATTTATCAGAGTCTAAATAGTGAAATCGTAAACGATTTTTCCATTTTCATCGACGTAGTTTTTTAAGGCCACTTCCCGCTATCATGTTTGCAATATTGCTTTGGTCTCCTTGATTTACCATCGACGCTAATTTTTCATCTACTGCGTTATTTATAATTTTACTAACACTTGCAGGCATTTCTTCTGTAGACGGTAACGGTTTCTTTTTTCGTCCCACTAATGATGTTATTTTATCCTTCGCAGTTGAAAACGCTTTCCCGGCAAGATCTCCAACAGTACTAATACCCTTATCACGAATAACATCAATGGCTTTCATTGATAACTGTTTAGCTAACGGCATCACTTTGGGGGCCATTCTTGAAAAGAATCCTAAAATGGTATTGCCGAGGCCATCTCCGTAGTATGCTCTATAAACTGGAAACCGTGAATTAACTACATAGACTGGGGTTGGTTTATCATGATTGTAATGGATGATCATTATTATAAAAACAATAGTGTTTTCAATTGTTATTTAATCGCTATGATACCCATTTGCTAACTCGTCAATGAAATCTCGATAGGTTTTGATATCCATGATACCGCCGGCAAATAACCGTCTACAGATATCAGCTGCTTCATTAATTATTTCTGGAGAGTTATTTCCAGCTCGTTTTCCTCCGATGAGAACATCTAATCGTGATATATCATTGATAACACTATCAGGACAAATGTTTCCAATCCTTGGATTTCCTAATCCACTTCCGCTATAACCAGCTGCTTCATCTAGTTTTTCTAAACCCGTTTCTTGTAAATAATCAAGAGTATCATCATCATCATCATCAGGTGGTATTTGTTGTTTTTTTTGTCTCCGTGTTGGTGTTTGACGTCGTTCTTCTAAATCATCATCATCATCAGGTGGTAGTTGTTGTTTTTTTTGTCTTCTTGTTTGTCTCCGTGTTGGTGTTTGACGTTTTAGTTCTTGCCGTTCTTCTATTTCTCGTTGTCGCTCTTCTATTTGTTCTCTTTTATAATTACTAATCCCCCTTTGAAATTCCTTGTATCCTATCTCATCCTTATTCAAACGACCAATCCCTTTATTTAGTTTATACAAATTATCAAACCAATCATTACTTGATATTCTATCATTTTTATACTCGTCCTTTAAAAAATCTTTTTTTGAATTATAACTTTGAGCAGCAAAATTACCAAAGGCTTGATAATCCTTTGATTTCAATAAACTAGGTTTTTTTATTACTATTTTAGCATGATCAGTAAATTTATTCAACAGAGAAACAGTCGTTTTTTTCGGATCAGTTTGTTCAGTTTGTTCAGTTTTCGCTGCTAGTTTTTCAAGTTCACCAATAACAGATTTTCCCGTCTCGGGACCATCTCCCAGTATAGCACGCTCTACCCCCTTCGTTACTGTGGTTACTGGTTTAAACAATTCTTCAGACCCCAGAGCAAAATCAGTTTGTAAACTCTGTCGTTGTTGCAGTTTATTTCTTACAGAGTCGCGAATTGGTACAAATCTCCTAATTGCATCCAGTCGTTCACGAGCCAATCGGGTTGTTAATGCTTCATTGACCATTATTTGAAATCGCAAACTATTTTTCAATTGCAAAACACTTGACATGTCAGATGATTTTTGATACGGTCATGGAAGTGTTATTTCATCGTGAGACACCTTCTATCAATGATGGGGAAAGTCACATAATTGTATATAAAATAAATAATACTGTGAGTTTCCCCACTTTTGTTACATGTCGGATGATTTTTGATACGGTCATGGAAGTGTTATTTGATTGTTTTGACAGCTCTATCATTGATGTTGAAAGTGTCATAATTGTATATAAAATAAATAATACTGACAGTTTCAACATTCTAGTTTTGACCAATCTGACACATCCTCCATCGATTTTTGACATCCCCCCCTTGAGGGTCGGCTAAAAAAAATGAGGGTCGGAATGATAATGGTCGGGCAATCAAAAAATGATTAATGGTCGGGCAATCAAAATTGTTCATTTTCCTGAATTAATGCTCGTAGGTTTCTAATTTTAGAGTTGACTTCTTTTTTCAATTCGTATTCGTACCCCAATTCTTTTCGTATTCCCTCTACGATAGCATACAACGGAACAAACACACTGATGTCACTGGAAAATGAAAGAGAGTCTTTAATAGAATTCTGAATTTTTTTGATGAGTGCATATTTCTTGGGTAGCATATACTTGTTAGTGCTAACCCCGTATTCTATATCCTGAAAATCAGACACAATTTGGTCAGGATTTAATCCATCTGATAGTTTGATATCCTGATTTTTCAATTTTGCTATTTCAACTATGATGCTATTCATGTTTTCAGAATTCATTATTCTATAAGTATGACATATCTCTAATTGGAAATTATGACGCATTAGACATAACTAAATTGAACTTTTTGTCCCGTCTTTTTTGAAATAGCCGTTTTGGTTATCCCCTCTGCAACGAATCGTACTGAAGTTCTACAAATATTGAAATACTTGCCGGCTTCATATAATGATTGAAATATTTTCTCTTCGTTAGTTGTTGTATTCAAAGATTTCACTGGTCTCGCTTTATTTGAACAAGTGCCATTCCTTCCTCGTTTGATATTCTCACCTTGTGTGATAGCTTGCAGATTGGATAAAGAATTGTTCCTTGGATTAGAATCAATGTGATCAATAATAAAACCATCTTTGATCAATCCATTAAAACATTCAAATACGAAACGATGGTTGCGAAATGTCTTCCTTCCAACATTAAACACCAAATACCCCATACCATTATCCCACCCAATTGGGTTCTTCAGTCTACAGTTTCTGACAGTACCATCACTAGATGCTTCGTAATTTTTAATCACTGGGTGTAGTCTGAATTCTTGGGTCATTATATACTACACTATTGTCTAATTCAATGACTGACCCATTGCAGTGATTGATTATACATAAATCTTTCATTTAGACACCTGTTTTATATATAGCATGAAAGAGTTCAAGAGATTGACTTCGAAAAATGCTAAATTCAATGCTGATAGAGAGTTCAAGAGATTATTGAAAATCAATCCTAGATTTAATCTCGATAGACCCAAAAAACGTGTAGTAAACAGAAACAAATGTCAAAGAGACGGAAACATGAAAGAGTTTAAGAGATTATTAAAAATCAATCCTAGATTTAATCTCGATAGACCCAAAAAACGTCCAATAGACGGAAACAAACGTAACAAATGTCAAAGAGACGGAAACATGAAAGAGTTTAAGAGATTATTAAAAATCAATCCTAGATTTAATCTCGATAGACCCAAAAAGCGTAACAAACGCCCAATAGACGGAAACATGAAAGAGTTTAAGAGATTATTGAAAATCAATCCTAGATTTAATCGCGATAGACCCAAAAAACGTAACAAACGTCCAAGAGACGGAAACATGAGATCATCATGGAAGGATGCTCAATTCAATCTTGATATAGTTTCTAATACACCCAAGAATAAAATTCTTGATAAACCCATCAGAGACTGTTTTAATGAATTCAAGCGTGATGGAGCATCTTATTGTTGGTCAACATTTCGAATTGATGGTGTTGTTGACGCTACCATGAATGATGAAAAGGCAGCAGTGATCATTTCACGTATTGGGGAAAAAAGTCATTTTTTCCGAATCAAATTCGTTATCCGTGAAGATGGCAAATGGATTATTAAGGATAAATTTGAACCCATTCTCAGGGGCAAAAAAACTGTCACCGTGAATCAGGATTCCAAACCGGGAATTTTGACTGGAATTGATAAACCCTACTACGAAAGATCTTATCCTGTCACAGCAGTTGTTTACGGGATCTATCCGCTCAATGAAAAACCTGATATTTCAAAACTAGCACCCATGAAATATTCGACAGGGCTCAATTGTGTAGCAGAACGAATAATAGAACACTTCACAAATGCGTCCCGGGGAAATAAACTCACTGATCTAAGACGAAAAAAAATAACCGAGTGGGAGTTCACGGTAAAAGAGCATGGAGCAACAATTCAGGATATAACTAAATTAGAAAAATCATTAAGATTTCCAATATCGGTAAGAACAATCACCGGAGAAGTATTATACGAATCGAAATATAAATCACAGGGGGTTCCCATTGAAATTATTGATCATAACGAACACGCGTGGTCATCTGCAGTAACAATATTTCCACGGGATAGAACCGTAAAATATCTATCCCAAACCGAAGAGGTTTTTTCAGAGCAGAAATTATTTGATGCTATTTACCATTTGAGTAAAAACGATCCTGTGTCAGCGTGGCTATTTCATAGTAATTCAGACGAGGAATGCAGATTTGATCAGTTTGTAAGGCCCAACGGAGAATTATACCGTACTGAAGAACTGCAGAATCAAATGAAACAACTAGCTAGTGAGTTTTCTGAGGACGGAGAAGAAGACGATCAATTATTAGCAAACTGTTTCACAGTACCATCCATTGCAGCGCATTTTGCTAGAAAGAAAAACGCGTGGAAACCAACACGAAGTGAGTTTTTATCAGATGTCAAATTGTCCTGTCTTGAATACGGCCACGGCGGATTATGGAACAGAAAATACACCTCTGATTCCGTTATTTCAGTTGATATGATTGCGTGTTATCCAGGAAGTTTTCTTGGGTATGGAGAATGCGAGAAATATTTCAAACGATTTGGACACCCTACACACGAAATGACCCGCGTTGCTATTAATGGACCACTTCCTGATTTTGATTTAACCGGATTCGCTTGTGTGGTATCATTTGAAATGGCTGAAGGACTTCATCCGTGTAGTTATCTTTGGATTGGTAAACACATGTCTGAAAAACACTGGATGCCAATAGTGTTGTTACGGTATATGCTTGATTGTAAGATGTTAAAATCATTAATTGTCAGTGAAGCAATTATATCCTATCGAGCACAGAAATCAGTCTGGTTACCACAACCTGATCTAGAAAAGATAATTAGTGAAGAGCGAAAACTGTTTCCTGATTTTAATGAACAACAAATCATGGATTGGTCCAGACAGTTATTTGAAATCAGAAACAATGAAGCAAAAAATCTTGGACGAAGAATAATCGGTAAATTTACCCAAGGTGGCAAAGATGATAATACGAAATATTCTTCACGATTGATTATAGACAACGCTGAATACGATTTTGTAATGGCGGATTTAACGAATAAGGGTCTATATGTCAATCGTAAGGACGCATTTATGTCCGATGGAACCAAATTGGGTACAATTGTTACCTACAATGATGGATACCATCCGCAGTACACACACTTAAGAGCTTCTATGCTTGGTTATGCTTCTATCAATCTGTTTTCAATGATCAATAGATTTCCTACCACCGCAGTTAGAGTTGCTACTGACTCATTTTACATAAATAGCAAAATGGCTGATTTTAAGGCTACTGGCAACGAGAAATGGGGATCATGGAGAATTAAGAAAGAAATGATTCATGATTATATTCCATCAGCAGATGTTACCATTGAAAATAATTACTTAGAAAGCAATCAGTGTTCAGAATTTTCTAGTGCACCACCGATTTCTGATCCAATATGCCTGTATAAAACAGTTTATTTAAACGGCTGTGGTGGGTCAGGAAAAACAACCCGGGCAATTGAGTTATTTCGTCGTGGAAACGCTAGCGTTTCTAACATGATTGTGCTAACACCGACTCATAGACTTGCAAGAGAAATGATACAGAGAGGGGTAAATGCTTGCACTTATCACAGCTTTTTCCGATGGAAGGGAGATAAATGGACTCCTGAGCGCATGGGAGAGAAATTTATTCCTGAAATAATCATTTGGGATGAAATAGACACAGTGTCAGAAGATGTCTTAAAAATATTTCTTGAGTGGTTGTTATTGAAGAATACAAAAGTCGTCATGTGCGGTGATCACGGGCAACCACCACCATTTGTCGGTGCATCTCCCCATGAATGGCTAAAGGGTTTTGTAGACTATTATGAAGAAATTGATACTGATCATAGATCGCTTGATAATGAATTAAAAGAATTGAAGAAACTAATTAGATTACAACCGGATAGAATCCAGTGTGAAATAACCCGTGAAATAATTTCGGAAACTCCCATGAATGAGTTCTGGGAAATGTGGAGACCAAACGATTTAATCATTGCAAGTAGAAAAATAGTCAGGGACACACTTCAGATGAAGTTATTTGAATTGCATAAACAAAAATTTGCAACACTTCCAGTGCCTCTTTGTTATAGGCCATCGGATACGCGAAAACAGAACATCGAAGTTGATATTCCAGGACAAAGTGAAAAACAGAATTTAGTATTAAATGATATTGTGCTGGTTGATATCAATGTTGTTGAAGATGCATTGCGTGCTAATAAATCCCCGTGGACGCTAGGTTATGCAGCAACAATACACTCTTCACAGGGATTGACTATATCGGATACAACTCTTTGGATGGTAGATAATCGCATAGAATGGTCGAATTTAGTCTATCTCGCAGTGTCTAGAGTACGAAAAATAAATCAACTTCGAAGAATTGTCTTCGATGATGAAATCATTGGTGGCGATGATGAAATCATTGGTGATGATAATGACACCACAATAGATGATATTATTGATAAAAAACTCTCCGGTTACAAACAACAAGACAAAAAAAAACAACGAGAATTTGATATTGATGCTGAATTAATAATCACTTTGAAGAAACAACAGAATAATCACTGCGCGAGTTGCAATTGTATAATGCGTTGGCAGTATTCGGATAAGGATCCTCGCCAATTCACCGTAGACAGAAAAAATAACAATCTCGGTCATGTCAGAAATAATGTGATGTTGACTTGTCTTGAGTGCAATAGACGCAAGGGTGCTAGTTAAGCCCATGGGGTGGCAATTGAGTATTCTCGGGTATCACTTGTAATTGTTGTCTAGTAAAACCCCGTTGAGGGGCAGTTGAATCCAGTTTATAGATTGGAGGTCTACCCGTAGATCGTGTTATACTAGATATCTTATGCGTAGTGACGCTCCAAATAGGATCAGTAGCCCTTTTTCTATCCCCTTCTAGCTCTCCTGGTTCGTATAAGTACCTCACAATGACATTACTACCAAGAATTGGTTCTTTGAAATCTTTTTGTGGTTTTTCAGGTATCGACTTCTTTTTAATCGCGTTGATAGGTTTCATGTTGATGGTTCTAGTAATCTTGTTATTCAGTGCGGTAACTACACCTGGTAATCTCTTAACCCATTCACGGGATCTTTTTTCTTGGATGAATTCTTTTGCATATTGATATCCAAATAACCGTTCAGCAAGAATCCGATTAAATCGTTCTACAATGGCCTGATCACGATGCAGTGCAGTATGCCCTCGTCTGATAGCGACATTGTGATATTTCATTGTAGATAACACTGCACCCTGAAATTCCTTGCCCGGGTCAACTTGTAACAGATTTGGCCAGTGCAGAGGACCTCGTCGATAAATCCTTTCAAATGCAGAAGCGACTTCAGTGGCCGATTTTGTTTTTAACGGTTCTGCTTCTTTGTATCGACTTGCAATATCAACTACAGTTAACGCATATTTGTAACCACGATCATGTGGCAGAAATAATAGATCAGCCTGATGAACTTCATTGGGTCCGGTTACATCAAAATGCGAGAATTGAATTTGTTTAGGCGGTGGTAGATAAATTTGCCATAGTGCCTGTTTGGATAACCAATGTGCCGCAGTGGTTTTTCTCACTTTTGCGGCGCTAGCGAGTTTACTGATTGCAGCGTTACCCTTCCAGTATCCTCTTGGGGAATAGTAAATAGATTCCATGCTGCTATTAATTACCAGCACCTAACATCAATTTACTTTTCATTGCCGATTTTATCAAAAAGGAGGCCAATTTTTCTTTGAAGGATTTATCAGTGATAGAATTCAACGCATGAATTAATTTCACATCTGCTAGATGCCTGTGTTGCAAATTGCTGCTTTTATAAGCAACATCATGAAGGTGACACGCCTTATCAATAGCGTTTATTGGTTCCTCACCGGGTCGGAGCTGATTTTGATCATTGAGTCTGATATCAAGTCTTGTTCCCGGTCCACAATAACTATACCCTGGAAGGTGTTTTTCTCCCGGGTATTTTGCCCATGGGGTTCCAGGGAGTTTTGCTAATTTGGCAGCGATATCACCTCCTCGTTTTTTTTTAAAGGTTCCTTGGGTTCCTTGGGTTTAGAAACAAATCTAAATTTCTTTGTACTACACTGTACGCATTTACCAGAAAGCGCTGATCGGTTATTTTTAGTTGTAATCGTCGTCAAGTCATCTGTGCCAGTACGCGCCTTACACTTCACGCAATATAGATCCATAATTTATGTATAGAGATATGAATATAATTGATTTTTCAGCGACTAAAACAAGAGAACCAGTGAAGCATCATGCAGCGCTACCAAACTCTATCCGCGCAATTATAATCGGACCATCTGGATCCGGTAAAACGCAATTGTTGCTCAATTTAATAATGAGATGGATGAAGTGGGATAAGTTGTATTTAATTGCCCCTAGCGTAGATGATCAACGATGCTATGAAGTGCTAAAAGATTTTAATGAAAACGCTTCAGAGATTGCCGGCGAGGATGTTATTGAATTTATAACCGATATTGACGAGGCACCATCCGTGAATGACCTCGATGGAAGTATCAACAATTTAGTTGTATACGACGATGTCATGTTAGATAATCAAAAAAATCCTGCTAGAATATTTTCCCGAGGCAGGCATAAAAACACGGACGTGATCTATGTCACTCAACGCTACACTCAGATTCCAAAAGTGATTAGAGATAACTGTAATATGCTTGCTGTATTCAACGGCGTTGATACACATACGCTACGAAATATTTGGCAGACATGGTGTTCTGATATGGACTTCAATCAATTTAGAAATTTCTTTAGTCATGCTCAGTCTGCCCCCCACGGATTTGTAACAATAAATTTACATGACCCTCGAACACGATATCGTATCGGACTGGATCAAATATTCGGTTAACCCCAACTGAAAGTTTTAGCAGCAGAGAGGGTAGTGACAACGACGTTGTAGTCCCTTTTTCATAAAAAAATGTAATAGTTGAAAAGTTTTTGATTTCATTAATTTCATTGATTTTTTCATAATTTTTTTTGGGACCTAATCCATGATTCACACACACATTTGGGACCTGATGTCATTGACTTTTGGGCCTGATGTCATTGGTTTCATTGATTTTAAGCGTGATTTCAGTGAATACTTGTCTAAAAATGTTGTCTGATTCGCCCCTTCTGCTGCTCCCCATTTATTCTTCGCAGATGTACATTTCTTTTTACATTTATTTTTGTTTTACTTTAGTCAAATAGTTACAATGACGTTTCATTTTTTTTTAAAAATACATAACTTAAATCTTACATCCAACAACGAAATTGAAAGTTTTGCTTAAAAACATTTATTTAAAAAAGTTTGAATAAACTTCTAAAACTCCATTATATCTGGAAAATAAATTTCAATGATGCAAAATGTATCACTTGAAATGACTTTTATTTTCATCGTTATATCTATCGCTATCTATTAAAATATATTGTCGCAGTTATCAACAACAAAATTATATCAACTCTTAACAATGGAAGACTGAGCGGGGGAAAATATATATTTATGTATATGCTCATAAAACTTATCGGAGAATGTATGCCATTAAAATCACGGAAAAGAAACCGTAATGATGCTTCATGCACAGTAGTATCTTGGAAACTCATCCTTCTCTATTCTCAAGTTAGAAGCAATGCTCATTCAGATAAATTTTGGCATAAAAACTTCTAATTATTTCTCACGTTTAATATATCATTCTGATGTTTCGAATAAACGACCAAAATATCTCCAAATGCAGTTGAGAAAAATTATTATTGTTTGTAGTTGTTATTGTCATTGTTTTGCTGGTGGATGTAATGCTAGTTCTCACCGCAAGGCAATACATAGAGGCCAATATAAGTGATGGAGTAAAAACCCATGTAATCCAGCGACCCATGTGAAGCTTCTGACAGCTTTGTAAAATACCCACATTACATTGGCTGAACCTGAGACTCGAACACACGAGTACAGAAGTGAGATGTCGGTAATTGGCTATTCCGAGCTCTTGAAACCATTCGGGTCCTCATGATAATATATGCAGTATTAGGCTTGACCTAGCCAAAACTGTACCTGCACAGATAATTTGCAAATACCATTCTGTAGAGAAAACAGCAAAAGCAAAATAACGCCTCTTTGCAGATTTGTTTTTGGCATAAAGCGGATGCGTATTAATCTCTTCTCTTCAGAGAGCGTTGACGTAATTGGGATAATGACTTCACGATGTGCATGACGTAGAGGAGATGAGAAACATTTACTAAATTTGTACAAAATTTGTCTCTGACTGACATATAATCATTTTTGTACCTTAAGGAATTGAATGCTATGTTTTCCCTTTAGGTGCGTTTCCCCAGGTTTAGTTTGGACGTCCTAAAACAAACGACGAAAGCCGAAATGTGCCGGGTAACCCAGAGTCTAGAAAAGTGTATGTCCACTCGCTGAACCACACTCTCTTGGGGCTCCTGATATCTTGGCTATGGAGTTAGTATGATGGGTTTATAGTGATTCGTCCCGAAGGCTCTTGTCACTGTTTTATCTCCCAATGGGGAGTTATTTAATTTATCCTGAGGGTGGGAATGGTGCCGCGCACCCTGCAGGCGTTTATGTGCTTATAATAGAAGCACTTATTTAGTTTGGCCGTCACCACGGGACAGTTATTTGAACTGCCTCTGGGTGAATGTAAGGCCGTAGGGTGGGTAGGAATAGAACCTACACACACCCACCCAATCCATCATGTATTATGAGTGCCTAACCATTCTGCAATAGCAGTGAAGCGAAGCGAGAGTAAAATAGTTTACTCATATCGCTTTTGTCTGCATAGTAAGGTCGTGAATGCACGATATATTACTGCAGCAGGAAGCAGTGGTGATAAGAGCCAAGCACGCTATTATTAGTCAAATTCAGTCCAGTTATACTAATGGACAACCTAACAACCAATAATGTGTAAGCCACCTGTGCAATTAACCAAATATCTGAGTTGCAAAATATTAATTATCATCCTATAAAAAATAGGGACTAGTACTAAGTGTAGCTCAACAGTTATTATATACTTGAGAGCGCGAGAGAGGGTGTGGTATTATGTTAAGTCGTTTGCACTGGCAACACGCACCACAGGGAGGATGTTGTACTGTGTCTGAAATCTCTTTAATATTGTAATTATGGAAACTATGCGATATATCAGACAGTTGATAAAATGGTTTATCCAGCAGCTAACAGTATGCATCTTATATCATATTGACCGAAAATGCATGATATCATGGAATTCTCTCCCACTGCGGCAAAAGTACGTTCTTAACACGCGCAATATAAACTAAAATACGATGCATGTTATTTGTATTGTTTGAAATAAATGTTTTCCGAAACTGTTGTACTTCTATTAAATAGGTATACAATATTACCTTACTGGAGCAGAGATTGGGACCAGCCTCTTGACTCAATAGTTTTTTTTTTTTTCTCCAAATCTCAACCGTTTCCGATTTCATAACAAACTTCCAATTGTTGAACACTGTTCAAAATATATACCGTGAAATATACATGTATTCATACACGCAGTACCCTAAAGGTGGGTTACTATGACATAGGCCTAGAAGAAGCACGCGCTGCTTCATTTACATGTGAAGTCCATACAACATGACAGGTTACCTCTCCTGACTTAGCATTTAATCACACGTAGGACTACAGACAGACCAACAAGATGTTTGCCACGTTGATATAACTTTCTTATATTACCGAGTCTTTGATTTCCTAAAACTTACGTTTAAGAGATGCTACCTATCGTAAAATATGTTATGTGGCATTTTTAGATGAATAACCAATCTACAATACAATTTCGATTCTAGACAGGATCCACGGTTCTTCTCTTTGAAGTAGACAATCAGAATCACTCTAGTTAATGTGTGCCTTCAGATTACTTAGTGTACGTGCTGTCAATGCAAGAAAATAGGTCAATCGCAGCACCGCCTTATGTTTATCTATATAACGGACGTGCATGCCTTTTATCATAATTAAGGGTTGTGGGAATAATGCCCACCTGTCATTTATTATGCTTCCATGTAAACAAAATACTTACTAAAATTTGAGTTATGTGCCTAAACCTGTGTACGATCTAAGACTTGAAGCGACCTTCATGACAGTTTTATGGGATTTTACATCGAAAATGCAGTAAAGAAAGAACAATCTATTGTGTCGTAGGTTATGTGGAGTTTGTACATAGAGGTTTATTTATCACTTAAGGGATCCTCTTTCATATCAGTCTTTGAGAATCGAGCGTCAGACTTTATCGTTGTGTTCAGAAATAATTCACAAAAGAATTATTTATTTAAATTATTCATTAGAATTACCAAGTGCCCATTGGTATTTTGGACTAAAACACTACTTGGGATTATTGAGCACTCGTCGACAAATTGAGATTTATCCCTATTTTATATTGCTTGGATAGGAACATTTTTGTATGGCCTAACTTTATTCAGATATCAAGGTCTAAGGCACACTATTAACATCCCATATTCTCCTCAAAACGCAATGCTTTAATTATGAAGAAAGAAGTATTTCTTCAAAGTTGAACAAATTTGTTTCAAGAATAAGTTGTCTCAGGCGTGGGGGTATTACAATAAGTTTTTTTTTGTCAACGCAGGTATAAATATACCTATCTTACAGACAAATCCTAACACTGTCAAAATGCCATAAGCAAGATGATATAAAATATTGTTATGGTTGCAATATATCAGATATTTACTGAAACTGAGTCCAGGTCATCACTTATGGAATTGTCAAAGTATCCAAATGCTATTAATCATGATAAATCAATAACTATCTTTGAAAATGTCGATCGATCTGTGAATTGATTTAGGTTGCATTCGATTTCCCTATTCCCATCCCCCCCCCCCCCCCCACCCCATCTCTCTCTGTCTCTCTGTCTCTCTGTCTCTCTCTCTCTCTCCGTCCGTCCGTCCATCCGTCCATCCATCCATCTCTCTCTCTCTCTCTCTCTCTCTCTCTCTCTCTCTCTCTCTCTCTCTCTCTCTGATAATAATGGATATCAGATGTATGGCTGTGCAAAGTAAATAATGTAAATTTATAACGATAAAATCTGCACAAATCCAAATGTTTTTAAATGACCAAATGTCTGTTTGCATAACATTAATCAGTGGGTTTAACGATTTTCAAATACCGTCAGAGTCAAAGAAAGGACTTAAATCCCTACATTGTATTTCTGACTCTTCAGTTGAGAAGCAGACATACACACATACATAGACGTCCTTGCTATTCTTATAGGTCTCATTGAACGAACATGCTCTCAAAGGGTTACAGTCATAAGACGGAAATATTCGGACATTAATGACCTGTCAATATAATGAAAATATTTATACTTGTTTTTTCTGTTTCAACAGCTGAAAAGGGATGAGACTTTATTTAATGTAAATAACATTGTCATCATCACCACATGTTTTCATAATAAATTATCAAATTCACATCGATAGAAAAATCTAAGAACTTACTTGTTTAAAGATGTAAACAATCACATCTGGTTGGATGATCCTTCTGTACACGTATTATCTGAGTCTAGCGGTTAACATAGAGAAAAGTCTCTTGCGTAGCATCCTTTCTTAAAGAAAAGTATTTACGATCGGATCTGTTCTATCGTGTATGGTACGAGTCATTGTGACGTCAGTTAAACTACAAAGTAGGAATGATCCTCTGATGATTCTATAAAGGTATTTGATTAAATCGTCCAATAATAAACACGTTATTTACCTAACCTTGATGATACATTTTGAACGGGTGAACCGAACGTTTTGACATCATTGTTATATCGTGCATGTTATGGGTCATTGTGACGTCAATTTAACTTTTTATACGTTCTTTTCATTGCTGGAATTGTAGTTTGTTAATGCCTTTAGTTTACAACATTTATTCTGTAGACTTGTATAATTGGAAACCATAACTTTGTTATGTTTTGAAGAGATGCACGTGCTGGGTTATAACTATATAACTATATATATATATATATATATATATATATATATATATATATATATATATATATATATATATATATATATACTTCGCTATCTTCCAGCTTTGAAGTTCAGCATGCGGCTAAATTCAGCACCATAGACAGCGTGTTATCTCCAGCTATTGCTGTTAGAGTGTAATTTGATGTTCATCTTGTGTTCAAATGTTTCCATCGGTAACGAGGAATGCTGAAAGTTATGACAAAACAGGTCACTGGCACCCTCAAGATGATGTAATGTGGCAAAAGCTGAAGGAAACGATTTCGGTGGCGAAACCGAAACTAGTGTTTCGGCTTGATCAGCAGAGATAGGGCTCATCCGGCGTTTAAAAACTGCCAGACTAGAGCAGACAGAGTTTCTGAGGGTGGCCAACCTCCCTGTCCCAGGGTCATATCCGATTTATTAATTAAGTTTGTTAACGAGGACTGTCCAGACTGAGGTTAGTCCATATCGGTGCTGTTGTTTGTTTTATTATTAATGTATCCAGGTTATGGTACATACTGTATAAACTCTAGTATAAAACGACCCTGACTGTAAACCGCACAGACCCAGATCTGTCGTAGCATAATGCGTTATAGTTAGTTGAACAAACAATACATACCACGACCTGAAGGTCCATTATGCTATGTCCGATTAGGATCTATGCTTCAGGCAATTTGACTCAGCTTATAAGAGGCGAGTAAAGGCGGTAGGTATGATCAATCTTCTAATTCTTAAATCAATATAATTCTCCATGAAGGCAAACTGGATGGTTACAATATTTCAGTAGTATAGGTCACAATATTTCAGTAGTACAGGTCACAATATTTCAGTAGTATAGGTCACAATATTTCAGTAGTATAGGTCACAATATTTCAGTAGTATAGGTCACAATATTTCAGTAGTATAGGTCACAATATTTCAGTAGCATAGGTCACACTATTTCAGTAGTATAGGTCACACTATTTCTGTAGTATAGGTCACAATATTTCAGTAGTATAGGTCACAATATTTCAGTAGTATAGGTCACAATATTTCAGTAGCATAGGTCACAATATTTCAGTAGTATGTGTCACAATATTTCAGTAGTATAGGTCACAATATTTCAGTAGTAGAAGTCACAATATTTCAGTAGTATAGGTCACAATATTTCAGTAGTATAGGTCACAATATTTCAGTAGTATAGGTCACAATATTTCAGTAGTATAGGTCACAATATTTCAGTAGTATAGGACACATCAGTAGTATAGGTCACAATATTTCAGTAGTATAGGTCACACTATTTCAGTAGTATAGGTCACAGTATTTCAGTAGTATAGGTCACAATATTTCAGTAGTATAGGTCACAATATTTCAGTAGTATAGGTCACACTATTTCAGTAGTATAGGTCACAATATTTCAGTAGTATAGGTCACAATATTTCAGTAGTATAGGTCACACTATTTCAGTAGTATAGGTCACAATATTTCAGTAGTATAGGTCACACTATTTCAGTAGTATAGGTCACACTATTTCAGTAGTATAGGTCACAATATTTCAGTAGTATAGGTCACAATATTTCAGTAGTATTTCAGTAGTATAGGTCACACTATTTCAGTAGTATAGGTCACACTATTTCAGTAGTATAGGTCACAATATTTCAGTAGTATAGGTCACAATATTTCAGTAGTATAGGTCACAATATTTCAGTAGTATAGGTCACAATATTTCAGTAGTATAATTTATTAGTTGGGAGCACGTTCTTTGTTATCTAGCTAGATAACGAGCGTAACACTCCCAGGCCGATTGATTTGGAAGTAAGCATCAAAATTATTTTTATCGGTATTTACATGAGGCATCTTTGCAAACTTCGGAATACTAGCCAGATATATTCACATACTTAAAATAATGCAGCATTGCATTTTGACGTTTATCCCTGTAAACATGACCTAATCGTAGCATTCAAACAGCGGTCACCTAGTTGTTGTTGTTGTTTTTTATAGGGTTTATCACCATTTTTCATCACACGATTGGCTATACATGGCGGCCAGTATTAATGGTGGAGGAAAAACACGGACCCCCCCCCCCCCCCCCCAGAAAGAACCACCGACCCACGAGAAGCTACTGTCAAGCTTTCTCACATATCCACATTTGCCGAATCTGAGATTCGAACCCACGCAGACAGGCGAGATGGCAGTGATCCATAATGGAGAGCGCTAGACCACTGGCCCACTCGGGGACCTCTCGGTCACCTGGTTGCAACAGTTATGAAAGTCCACCGTGACCAGGCAAATCTTCTATAATAAAGTCATGTACAGTATTAAAAAGGCTTTTCCTAAAGAAACGATGGTTTTCTCGCTTTAGGCGACCATTGGGACATATTGGACCAATCTAAGCATTACAAGTGAATGTTTTCTTCAGGTAAAGGAATAACACGGGAATCGGTGTGTACATATCTCTTATCCCGCTTATACGTACCGTAGTGATGTCAAATTTTCAGAGTAACTCACATATGCTAATTTAAAAATAATGTATTTTTATTGAGAAGAGAGGGCTGAAACTATTCGTTAGGAAGATGGTTAATCAATATCCGCCTTTACTAACAGTCGCAGGAAATCATGTTTTCTGGATTTGCATTTTGAATTCCAGCTATATCGGATGAAAAGAAGTTCATCCATGAGGGGATATACGATTTCTTAACTTTTCGTTTATTTTAAGGGTCATACAATATGTTACAGCGTGCCTGTAAAGGTAAAGTTTCCATTCAGACGTTGATAGCAATAGCCACATTAAGCTCATTGCATTCCTTCTCACCACAAGCATTCCACATAAGCCGACTCTATTGATTACGATGAGCGAGTAATACATGTATGGTTAATCCAGATGTTGTTTAAAGTGTGAAAGCTGTTCCTACAACTATTTACCGAAGCTGGCTCGTGATATTCAACCTGTCATTTAGTAGAAAATGTGTCGTTTGACATGGTTAAAACACAAACTAAGAACAGTGAGCAGGAGACGGTAATCATGACCGTATCATATCATTATTAAAGAACAATATTTATATTTATCACATAGTAGGTACAGTTTTTTATAGTAGGTGAAATTTCATATATTTTATATTACCACAAGTTAAAATATCACTTTATTTGATTATGATTGGTCCAAAATAAACCATCGAAACTAGTGTGCAGTACCATCTGTACTGTTTGGTTGAATGGCTGGATAATGGGGAAACATTGAATGGCTGGTGTGGTTTTGAATGAAAATTTTTGGCGGCCATTTTTGGACTCAATTGTTTTGTTTACGTCTTCTGTACAAGTCTATTTTTTTCCCAGTAAGATACTGCAAATACCCGGTCATTAATGCACTGTTGTAAATGTGGTAATTTCACAATCCAGTAATCCAATTCCACGTAAAAATCGCAACATTGTTATGTTTAGTTCTGAAAGTGATAATTTAGGGTAAACATGTACTCTGTGCCTAAGGTTTACCGTATCAACCATCATTGCATCACATCGCATTGATCATTCTCACTTCAAAAAATGATTTTGTTGTCATAAAATATTCTGTTTATTCAGACGGAAGCTTTATAGTTTGGAAAATACTACATCTACGTTGGCCTGATTCGAAAAATATGTATTGAAAAGTTTCCAGGCAAAAATTATGTATTGAAAAGTTTCAAGGTGAAAATTATGTATTGAAAGGTATCAAGGCGAAAGATAATGCACTGAAAAGTTTTAAGGTGACAAACATGTATTGAAAAGTTTTAAGGCGACAAACATATTTTGAAAAGTTTTAAGGCGAAAGATAATGCATTGAAAAGTTTTAAAGCGACAAACATGTATTTGAAAAGTTTCAAGGCGAAAGATATGCATTGAAACGTTTAAAGGCTAAAAATATGTATTGAAACGTTTCAAGGCGCAAAATATATATTGAAAATTTTCAAGGCGCAAAATATGTATTGAAAAATTTCATGGCGAAAGATATGCATTGAAATGTTTTAAGGCGACAAACATGTATTTGAAAAGTTTCAAGGCGAAAGATATGCATTGAAACGTTTAAAGGCTAAAATATGTATTGAAACGTTTCAAGGCGCAAAATATATATTGAAAATTTTCAAGGCGCAAAATATGTGCTGAAACGTTTCAAGGCGAAAAATATGCATTGAAAAGTGTCAAGTCGAAAGATATGCATTTAAGTGTTTCAAGGCGAAAGATAATGCATTGAAACGTTTTAAGGCGACAAACATGTATTGAAAAGTCTTAAGGCGACAAATATGTATTGAAAAGTTTTAAGGCGAAATATAATGCATTGAAAAAGTTTAAGGTGACAAACATGTATTGAAAAGTCTTAAGGCGGCAAACATGTATTGAAAAGTTTCAAGGCGAAAGATATGCATTGAAAAGTTTCAAGGCGCAAAATATGTATTGAAAAGTTTCAAGGCGCAAATCATGCATTGAAAATGTCAAGGCGAAAAATATTTATTGAAAATTTCAAGGCGAAAGATATGCATTAAAAAGTTTCAAGGCAAAAATTATATATTGAAAAGTTTCAAGGCGAAAGATTTGCATTGAAAAGTTTAAAGGAGAAAAATATGTATTGAACAGTTTAAGGCGAAATATATGCATCAAAAAGTTTCAAGGCGAAGGATAATGCATTGAAAAGTTTCATGGCGAGAAATATGTATTGAAAAGTTTCAAAGTTTCAATGATATACATGTATTGTTAACTCACATGAGGCAAATTTTAGAATAATAAGTATAATAATGATCATTAACAAGATAACATTTTAATTGAAACAAAGAAAGAAACGAGAGGGTTAAGTTTAAAATATTAATCCATTGTAATCGGAATATACCTGTTCAAGTTTATCTTAACTTTTTGACAGACTGGACGAAGCAGATAAAGAGCCTATAATAGTCCGATGAATATAATATGTGCTGATTTCAATTCAGTATTGGATCTTACTTTGGAAGGATATAGGAGCACGAATAATGCAAAATCCAGAGAAAGCTCAAAGAACATAATGGAGTATCATGATATTGTTTACTATTACAGACTTGGGCCGGGGGTGCATATGTGGGAGAATCTCTTGTGCATATCCATGGGACTTGAGGCAAAATAAATCCAATACAAACATCGTGGATTAGATTTGCTACTTATATCTGAATGTCTAACAGTCTTAGTAATGTCATAAATAAAAATCACATTAGGTTACAGACCCGATAACTCGATTACTATTCATGAAAATGGAGAGAAAAAATCTAGTTACTGAACTTCTAGGTTAAGCCCAATGGATCGAAGAGGGTAAAATACCACAAAACATATTTTTAAAAATTCTTTTGTAAATAGAATGATTACTGGTTTATAAATGTACTTAGAAAAGAAAAGAAAATCAATTTCTTATTCAAATTAGAAGTTTTTACAATAACCTCTTTTTAAGATCAATAGATATTTTGGATGTTTATTTGAATCAGTTAATAAGAGTTCGACGTTACAAGCTTAACTAAACAACAATCTGATTCGATGGAATTATAGGCTACTGCATCTGCATGTGAAAAGATACTCGAGTTTTTTTTTAAAACAATACTACACGACTTTTTGCGTGTAGTACTATGAAGGATAAACGAGTTCATATTATCTGTCACAAATATTGCAATATTTATATTATATACTCATTTTACGTTTCTACCAAGGCTTAACAAGAACACACTAAAAAAACAAAAGTAATTGAATTCATGAAAAATATCTTAGGTTCCAGCGTCTGTTGCATCAGCGTCCCTTGTTTGTTTACGACGAAAAGTAGTTCCTAGACACGCGATTCTGACAATCTGAAGTTAACAGAGAACGGAATGAGAATATCATAATTGAAATCATTCTAACTGATCCATTTTGTGTACTTAAAAGAACATTTCAATCCTTTTAAATCTAATAAGATAAAGTACTACATACTTTTGATATATCACGAAATAAAATATATCCATTAAAATTGAACACTAACTTGTTTAACTTTCATTCTTTTTTTTTTTTTTTTTTTTTTTTCTTTTATTGAACACAAGGTATCAGGATTTTACATATTCCCCTACATCACCACCTGACCTGGCGTATGGGGCATGATCTTAAATTCTTTTGTGTCCTGATCTCTACATGTGTTCCCTACACAACACACACACACATACACACACAGACACTTACTTACAATCACAATTATTGTACACAAAGTCATACTCGCATACAAACCCCAAGATGCATGAAATTGCATTTAAAAATAATAATAATAATAATAATAATAATAATAATAATAATAATAATAATAATAATAATAAATATGTAAATTTTAAAAGTAAAAATAGTAATAATAATAATAATAATTCATGTACCAAAAGTTGATAATAGGGTCCACTTTCTTTTAAACTCGTCACTGCTGTTATTCACTTTGGCGACATATTTTTCCAGCGTTTTATATGATAAAACACAATTTTTATAATAGGCAAGATTTGGGCTTTTTGATGCACAACGTGATCTGTATATAACATATTTTGCAAGCAAAATTAGGAAGTTAATAAGATCGTCAAAGTTGTTATTTCCTATAAAGACATCTTTTCGTGTAATTCGAAAATTTGGGTCATAAGTTTGTATCCATTCTACCAACAGTTTCCAAAAGTTTTCAGTAATTAAACAGTCATAAAATAAGTGCTCAATTTCTTCTATTCCCTCATTACAAAAGGTACATTTATCATTATCACTTAAATTAATCTTTTTTAGAAACTGGTTTGTGGTAATATTTCTGTGGAGAAATCTAAAGTTAAAGCTAATCAGTTTTGTGTCTTTTGTACAAAATCTAGCCGAAACAAAAGAGTTGGTCCATTCATTTGTACCAATCGCACACTCTAGCTGTCTGGACCAAGTTTCCTGTTTACCATTTGGCTTTATTATTTTGGTTCTTATCAGGTCTTTATAGATAAATTTATTCTTTGCTCTTACCCTAAGGAGAGATGTTTTGTCCAAAGCTACAAGAAAACTATTTCCCAACTTTCATTCTTTATATATGATACTTATTTCTTCTGAATACAACTCAGATCTCCGCATTTTGTCCATTCACCTCTATTTCAACCGATTTATTAGCGGGAGATACATGTATCCGTAATGTATGAGAATATTTGATTTGGAATAAGCTAACTTGTTGTTATAAATTACATTTGTGAGATTTTGTGAACTGTTTGACCCCATTTATGTACAACAGCAAGTCCACATAAGACATGCAACTCACCTGCTTTTTCACATTTTTGTAATATGGACAACTTCGTAATGAAGCACACGGTGACGAACCAGATATCTTTGGAAAAACATGCTTTCCACACCTTAGAGGTAACACAGCTTACAATTATTAATACAGCTAACAAAATTAAGAATTTTATTGTATTTCTTTAATAATTTTTTTATACTGAAAATATCACTTCCATTGGCCCGCATAATCAGGTGTGGAGTGTTATAAGGGTAATTTTTAGCATATGACTTATTCGCCAATAATCTTCTTTATTTCACAATAAACGTCTATTCATAGCTACGTTGAGAAGAGAACGTGTCAACTCTTAGTAAAAATGGGTTGCATCAGCAATAATCTGAGAAAATCTGCTGAAAGACGACATTTGTATAATACGTGGATAACCTAATATTAAATACGACTAAACTAATTACGCTTGTATTGCATTGTATATTTCTAAGTTCCATGCGTAATCAGGTTTGATGACTAATTTGCTCCACTTATATTCACATCTGAGCTAAAAACGCTATTCGATTTAGAGCAAGAGTCAGGGAACAGAATGATAAATTGGCGCCATCAGTATTTTCAGTTTTCTATCTTTTGTAACAAATATGAAAAATTATATTAAATTATTTTGACTTTGTGTAAGATTGTTTTTGCTTGAGGAATGTTGACAATTAAATTGGAGACAATGATTGCTCTCCCCTACTACTCATGTTCGAATCTCAGCATGGGAGAAATTAAATAATAGCTACCTATATGGTAATCTTCTTTATCCATATATAATTTCGCGTCCTATTAAATAATCAGCCGATATCACTTTCCTTGCTACCTGGGATATATGTTTTCGAATTTCTCTATTTACTGCTATATGCCGTGTTATTTTTTAGGGGATGTGCATAACGAAAAGGTATAGGCGTTGTGGGTGTTAGTGCATGCAAGTTAGGCGGTGAGTGCATTAATCCGCCGACCCATAATATAATCACAGTACAATATATATATATATATATATATATATATATATATATATATATATATATATATATATATATATATATATATATAATGATTACTGTATTTGGGAAAGTTCAGTTATACGTATTAATGATTCTGTTAATGTATTATATTTGTGTTAATGCAGATTGATATATTCCAGATCGTGTTCCAGAGTGTGTGGCAAACTCTTGTAAATCAGTAAAAATAATACGTACGAATCCGTATCATTGATATGAAACTAAATTTGGAAAATACCATTAAATCTGAGCACCGACTTATTGGAGCTCTAAATAAAGCATCACCTAATACGTTGGTAATCTGGGATATTATTAATTTATGACTTAGCTATATATGGTTCTGAAGTATGAGGTGCATAGAGTGCGGAGTGCAGACGACATCTAATGATATGACCTATAGGTTTTAAATCAATCTCTGAGAGATTATTTGTATTAAAGTGTATTGCTTACATGTAGTTAATCTTACATTAGGAAAAGAAAGCATATACAATAATTGTCATTTATTCACAGATTCGTCTTAAACTGTAGAGTAGTATCAGGCAGAAGACATGAAGCATGATGTCCCACCCAGTCACATTATCCTGACACCAGGCTGACATGTCCTAACATTAAAGCCAATCGAAACAGCTGTTAGTACAATTTTTATAAGTCTTTGGTATGACTCGGCAGTGGATCGAACCCACGACCTCTCCCAAGTGGCGGACTCTCTAACCACTTTGCCACCGGAGCGATTGTGTCCTTGGTGAAAAAGTAGCGTATATGCCCATAGAGAAAAAACTATATTGATGCAGCTAACGCTATCCGAAAAGAAAAAAAAAGACACAGTCATGGCGTCATAATTGACTGTACATGTGATGGATCCAGTCTAGTGTCATTACAAATATAAATTCTAAAAATATCTCAGGTGTGCTGCTAATATTATTAACACCAACCACCCATCCACTATCTGGAGTTTACCAAAAGCAATGACACAAATGAAAATCATCAGATCATGTATCTTAGAAAGTACAAAAGCATGTGTTCCAGTTATACGGTTTTAGACATTATTGCAAAGTTAGCGTGTGGACAGAATTATCATAAAATATGAAATGCTCTGCGATATACTATGATCTCGGTCATCATCTATGGTGTACAAAATTGCACGTATTTTGTGCCGGTAGTCGATCAATTCAAGAAAATATTTTTAAAAAAATCAAAGGCCATCAAGTTGACAGAAACTTGTCTAGTTTTTGTGTGTCGTGAATAAGTGCCATTAATAGAAAAAGGCAATAAAAAAGGACCAGTTTCGTGTCTTAGCAGGGAAGTAGTGTTTGCACAGGATCAAAACCACAGGTCTTGCGGTCTAGCAGCACACAAGGAAAAAGAATCTCGATACAGGCTGATTTGATGACAAAACTTCGAAATTTGGTGATGAACATCAAAGAAAGAAGAGCTTTGCCTTTCAAAACTGTGTAATATTTTTTTTTTATTGTGAACCCTAATGTGGCTCTAATGGCACGTTTGATCAAATACTGATTTCGTATATTAATTTGCTCTATATCGAGAAAAAGTAAGACTGAAATTGGAAATATATTCGCCGCAAATTAGAGAGTGAACTGGGAGTGGACTCCATATCTTGTTGCCTGATGAGAAAGGAAGGGTTCTTCTTTTACCCGATAATTATATTAACTTTGGGATCAAGTTTAAGAGAACACATAATTAAAGGCGGACATAAAACGATAACAATTGTTTGTTTGGGTAGTCTGAATATAAAATTAAATTAGCCTCACAAATGCTCGATGAAATCAAAGCACAATCAGATATGTAATGTGGCCGCCTCAGCTTTCTAAACTGACTCACTGATGAAACATAACACCTGCTAAGTGAAAGACTTTCATATGTCTTAACCTGAGATAAAGAATACAGGAATAGGTCTAAACGTGTACAGCGACTACAAGATTTGTTTAGGACAGCACTTTGTTTATACAATGTCATGTAAAAAAACAGAAGCCAACAAAGAATATTCTGCTACGTTCTGCCATTAATGCGTTGAATGATAATGTCGAATTGATCTGAATGCTAAATGTTCATGATATGAGAAATTCGATATTTTGAAATTCTGATACAGCTATTGGATATGCTTGAGTTAGTTCTTACATCATTTTTCAATCCGTGCCTTGACTTAGCACAAATTCATAATCGAGTTGAATTCTGAACCTACTGAGATACTTAGCACGGTACACTTCTTCTACATTAGGGAGGAAAGATGTCATTTTATGGGACATTACTAACATTTAAACCAGGCTTGTATTTGGGGTGGATTCTGCGGAGATTTAATTGTCGAGTTTAAGAGATCCGATATTATTCTTCCTCATTTTACTTTCTCTAGACGAGTTGACAAATGGCGTCCAAAATGTCAATTGAAAGCAATTATTCCAAAAGGCGATCGCATCCAATCAGTAAAGCGAATACTGCACAACAATGACATGAGCTTCTTTGGACCAATCAGAATCAAATACAGTGATATATTCACATGTTATAATGTAAAAAATATAAAAGTGCAAACACTATAGGCAAACTGTACCGACTGTTAGATACAAAAAGTTAAATCAACATAACGCAAATGATTATATACCTCATTTTGCCGTTACCATGAAACATTACACACGATTCAACTCAAAAATGGCTTTATTATACGTTAATTTACTGCATATAATTCTTGTATCAATATAACATAAACCTTCTTAGAAAAAAAAAAACAAATTAAAATAATTATATCAATATATTTTCATTTTGCAATGATTCATAGGACCATTAATCCATCTATTTTGAGACTGTGCCATCGTGAAACAGGTATCTATATGTCTATATATACAACCATCCATCCATCCACGAACCCATCCACCCACCCACCTACCTACATATATATCTACCTACCTATCTATCTATCTATCTATCTATCTATCTATCTATCTATCTATCTATCTATCTATCTATCTATCTATCTATCTATCTATCTATCTATCTATCTATCTATCTATCTATCTATCTATCTGTCTATCTATCTGTCTGTCTCTCTGTCTGTCTCTCTGTCTGTCTGTCTCTCTCTATCTATCTATCTATCTATCTATCTATCTATCTATCTATCTATCTATCTATCTATCTATCTATCTATCTATCTATCTATCTATCTATCTATCTATCTATCTATCTATCTATCTATCTATCTATCTATCTATCTGTCTGTCTATATGTCTGTTTCCTGTCTGTTTGTCTGTCTATCTATCTCTCTATCAGTCATTTTCATATGTTTATATATATATATATATATATATATATATATATATATATATATATATATATATATATATATATATATTTATATATATATATATATATATATATATATATATATATATATATATATATATATAGAGAGAGAGAGAGAGAGAGAGAGAGAGAGAGAGAGAGAGAGAGAGAGAGAGAGAGAGAGAGAGAGAGAGAAAGAAAGAAAGAGAGAGAATACTGTATGAAAGAATGTCTCCAACTCTGTCGTTTCGTACATAAAACGATACCACGTTTGTACGATGATATCACCAAACTACTAATAAACTGGACTGTTTTAAAAAGGAATGACACGCGTATGTGAAGTTTATATCAATATATTATTTGCAACTTCTGAGATATGATTTGTCAAATCTTTGTAATTTGTATTCCTGACTGTCCATTTTAGTGATAAATTATAGCTGGATTTTGTCTTATTTTAAGATAGTAAGGAAAATAAGTCGCAAATGATCTGTAAATAAATGCTTACATATCTCTAGACAGTTACTGTTAATACAATAATTAGTAAATATGTTTACGAGATAATGCTTTTTCACATTGGACATGTCGGTCAGGTTGTTCCTTTGATGAAATAAGTTACCGGTAATTTTCATTGCATTGTTTATTTCATGTGAATTCTTCTACGGTGTTGGGTATTTATGATTGCTCACATTGGTAATAGTGACAATATTCAGATTGGAACTTTTCGCCTATTATAGAAGTAGTTAGGAATGGGTAGTGCTTTGTTCTTTTTTCTTTTGTTACTGTTCTAACATCAAGTCTGCACATGTATTTGGTGTTGTATTTATATATTTTTTGAGAGGGAAAAACATGTGTTTGGACTGTTCAGTGAAAATAGAAGGTGCTCATTCGATTAATATTTATTTTGGAACTATCGAAAATTTTTTAAGAGAGTTCCGAGCGTAGCCTGGATTTCTGCTTAGCATGCTCCCTGAGTTGTATTCCACTATACTAAGTCAGGCGAACGCCGACGCCATAGTGGTACATGAGAATATTAAAGGAATACATGTGCCACGGTTAGATTAACTAGATCTCTCTATGTGAGGCCATTTGGTTTGAGCACGTGACAATATGGCAAATCAGTACACATTCGGTTCTGATATATATATGCGGAACATTATTTTAGCCTTAAACAAAACTGTTTCAAGAATAGTTTGGATATTGTAAGTTTCTCTCACATTTTCATTAATTCATTCATAACTTTAATAATTTTTTGTTAAGGTTTACAAATTTACAAAACCTGTTGATTTTGCTTCTGTCTGTTACTTAGTTTATGACGACAGAGTTGTAATAGCAGTACATCCCAACTATGGTTCTGTCTTTTCACTGAACTTGATACGATCCATTTATATATATATATATATATATATATATATATATATATATATATATATATATATATATATATATATATATATATATATATATATATATATATATAAAATGACATACACATTCCCCCGTTATCATTTTCTTTTACACTTCGTACAAAGTATCTTAACATAGTTTAAAAACATTTACACACACACACACACACACACACACACACATATATATATATATATATATATATATATATATATATATATATATATATATATATATATATAAGTATGTTCTTACACGTAATATTTCGTTTTCATATTGTTGTGCGGCCTTTAATACTACTATTGAAATGAAAAATCCAAAGGACTCCTGCTTAAAACCTTTATAAAGACAGCAACACATATTTGGAGGGAAAGAAATCCTAGGATTGTTCATGGGTTGGTTGAGCTTGGTTCTCACCTATAGTTACCTATGTACAGGAATACTTTCTTAAAAAAAAGCAAACAAAGAAGAACAATTGTGTAATTTTGAATTTTGATTGGCTGTATTTGCTTTTAATATATTGTCAAACAATATAAATACATATGTATAATATGTCGAATATATAATAATATATTTCAAGTCTTAAACTAAGGTGCTCGAGGAATTATGTATGTTTTTCCAGCGTGATATGGATGAGAGGGAACTAATTTAATATCTAATTGACGGTAAAAGTCAAAAGGGAATACATTAAGCCTTGTTGTTTCTCTGATATTGTATCACTAAATCATATATTCAATATTTCGTGTACCGTCCGTAAGATAGGATCGACATCATCAGATCGTTAAAGACTCTAAAGTCCCTTGAGAGCTTCAAAAACAAATTAGAAAGATTGCTTTAACACTATAAAATTAACACTACATGTTCTTTGACTAGAAATAGATTGATTTATTTGTTAATCAGATATATAACTGTTTAGAGGTTCTCTACAGTGAATACATATCTTTTCATTCATAAATTCTAATTTGAAGATTTCCATGTGCAGTCATTTCTTTTCTTTACCGCTTTTTAAAGTACAAGGTAACAAGTAATTACTTTTCTTCAAGCGTACGTTGTTGGCAGCAATTAGTCTATTTGGGTTTATATTTAACTTTTTGTTATTTTCACATCGAATAGAGAAAAAGAAAACAAAACCAGCAGTGATCTAGGGTGGCCGAGTGGTCGAAAGCTCTGCGTGGTTATCCATCAATGCCGTTTGACCTCTCTGGGTTGAGATTTTGGTATAGGCTAATGTAGTCATGCGATATATATATATATATATATATATATATATATATATATATATATATATATATATATATATATATATATATATATATATATATATATATATCGCTGAAAGATATCCATAAACCCATAAAAACACCATAGAAATAGCACAAACAGGCAATGAACCTAAATACTACCCCAGCATCAACCAACGAGAAAACACGAAGAGCAGTTGGAAATATTATAAATAAATAGTGAAGAAAGGAAAGAAGAAAGAAATAAATCAAAATGATAGTTCTCTCATGCACAGTTCATTTAAATAACTGAAATATTATCAACAATTATAGCAGTGTATTAATAAAAGGGAAAAGGACAGTCAATATAGCATACATAGATAGATGCATACACACAATGGATTGCTAATCGCAATATAAATTGGTAAGTGTAGAGCAATAAATTATAACAAAGGTAGACATAATATGGGTGACTTTTAATGGGTCTGCTAGTCTTTTTTCAATAAATGCTAAACTCAGTGTATTGAGAGAAATAATTTAGCTTGAGGTAGAGCCCTCAGGTTTCAATTGGATTTACGCTTGCTTTGGTTAATGTTATATCCATACTAATTTGTTTAACGTTACCATCGTGAACTATAATACACAGCAATTGTTTAATACTGTCTTTTACAATATTATCCCGGAAATTGTTACATGCTACCTTCGTGTAATAAAATCCTTGGTCATAAGGGAATGCTACCTTCGTGCAATAACATCCATGTTATTTGTTGAATGCTACCTTCGTGCAATAAACACCATGTAAATTGTTGAATACTATGTTCTTGCAATAAAATTCATTTTTATTATCTCGTTGTGTAGCTGTTAACTTTACATTGTCAGAATCGTTTTGTATTTTACAACACTGCACTCGCGCGCATTTCATATTGCACTCATAAAAGAACTATGTTTTATTGTAAACAAACAGTGGACGCAGACGCCAACTCAATTGATCTTTTATATTTGTCTGTGCATAAATAAATCCAACTGAATTACCTAAAGCAGATGTTTCTTGGACTGCCACATACGAGCTGCTTTGCCACAACGTTTTTGGTAAAATGTTTCGGATTTCGGCTGGTTATAGACGCCAGGCATGGTTCTTACAAATAGCATGCGTGTGACAAGGTATAAACTGTCTTCTTCCGCTGGTAATGAGAGTGGCAAAAATATACTTATTGTTTTACATCCAAAATATCTAGATTCCTAATTCTGAAAATCAGCATTACATGGGCCATCAGCATTAAATGGGCCATCAGCATTACGGGTTAAAGCATTTGTATGGGTAAATATGAGGAAATTTTGTTAAACGGATATACTGCACTGCCAATGTCGTGCAGTATTTCAATTCAAAACACTCGTTCAGATTTTCGTATACAAATGAAGTAACTTATAATTATAATTGTTGCACACGACCTTCTTGCAAAACCATTCATGATCATTGTTGAATACTAATCTCGTGCAATATGAATCTAATGGGATTGTTAAATGCTACCTTTGTGCAATACCATTCATGGTGATCGTTTAACGGTATGTTTGTGCAAAAAAATCCATAGTAATTGTTGAATGTTACCTTCCTACAATACAACCCTTAGTAATATCTTGAAGCTACATATGTGCAATTGTAATTATATAATGCTCTGTCTTGAAATTAAATCTAATGTAATTGGTGACTTGTACATTCATGCAATAATATTCATGATAATTAGTTATTGCTCGATCAATAAAATCCATGTTATTGTTGAATATACCTTCTTGCTAAAAGGGGTAATTATTGAATTCTACCGTCATGAAATAAAGTGTAATGTAATTGTTGAATGCTACCTTCTAGCAATAAAATCGATGAAAATTGTGAATACTAGCTTCTTTCAATAACACCCATTTTAACTGTGGAACGCTACCTTCGTGCTATAAACTAAAAGGTAATTGTTTGATGATAAATATTGATTGCTACCTTCATGAAATAAAATCCGTAATAGTTGTTGAATTCTACCTTCTTGTTAAAATACATGGTACTTGTTTAATTCTCCCTTAAATATTAACTTAATTGTTGAATGCTTCCTTCGTGCAATAAATTCCATTGTTGAATGCTACGTTCGCGCAATACAATCCATGATAATTGCTGATTATCACCTTCTTACAAAATCATTCCTCGTACTTGTGAAATGCTACATTCCTGCAATAAAATATATTGTAATTGTGGAATGCTACCTGTGTGCAATAAAACCCGTTAAATACTACCTTTTTGCAAGAAATATGTTTGACAATTGCTGAAATATACCCTCTTAAATTAAACTTGAATGTTATTAGTGAAGACTGCATTCGTGCAAACAAATCCATGGAAGTTGTTGAATACCACCTTCTTGCAATAACACCCATGTGAATTGTTGAATGCTACATTCGTGTAGTAAAATCCACGATAATTATTGAATACTACCTTCTTGCTATAACACCCATGTGAATTGTTGAATGCTACATTCGTGTAGTAAAATCCACGATAATTATTGGATACTACCTTCTTGCAGAAAACATCCATAGTAATTGGCGAATGCTACCTTCCAGCAATAAAATCCATTTTCACTATTGAATGCTACCTTCGTGTAATAAAATCCACGGACATGTTTTAATACTATATTCTTAAAATTTCAACCATGCTGATTTTTAAATGCTATCATCGTCCGAAGAAAGTCATGCTAACTGTTGAATACTACCTTTTTTAAACATATCCATGGTATTTATTGAATGCCGCCTTTGTGCAATACATTCGGTGGTAATTGTTTAATGCTACATCCGTGCAATAAAAGCAATGGTAATTGTTGATTGCTATATTCATGCAATAAACTCCATGGTATATGTTGAATACTACATTCGGACAATACAATTCATGGCAATTGTTTAATGCTACATCCGTGCAATAAAAACAATGGTAATTGTTGATTGCTATATTCATGCAATAAACTCCATGGTATATGTTGAATACTATATCGGACAATACAATTCATGGTAATTGTTTAATGCTACATCCGTGCAATAAAAGCAATGGTAATTGTCCATTGCTATATTCATGCAATAAACTCCATGGTATATGTTGAATACTACATTCGGACAATACAATTCATGGCAATTGTTTAATGCTACATCCGTACAATAAAAGCAATGGTAATTGTCCATTGCTATATTCATGCAATAAACTCCATGGTATATGTTGAATACTATATCGGACAATACAATTCATTGCAATTGTTTAATGCTACATCCGTGCAATAAAATCAATGGTAATTGTCGATTGCTATATTCATGCAATAAACTCCATGGTATATGTTGAATACTATATCGGACAATACAATTCATGGTAATTGTTTAATGCTACATCCGTGCAATAAAAGCAATGGTAATTGTCGATTGCTATATTCATGCAATAAACTCCATGGTATATGTTGAATACTATATCGGACAATACAATTCATGGCAATTGTTTAATGCTACATCCGTACAATAAAAGCAATGGTAATTGTCCATTGCTATATTCATGCAATAAACTCCATGGTATATGTTGAATACTATATCGGACAATACAATTCATGGTAATTGTTTAATGCTACATCCGTGCAATAAAAGCAATGGTAATTGTCCATTGCTATATTCATGCAATAAACTCCATGGTATATGTTGAATACTACCTTCCTGCAATAAAATCCATGGATTGTAGTTCGTGCAATACAATTAATGGTAACAGTTAAATGCTACATTCCTGCAATAATTTCAATAGTAATTATGCAGTAACATCAACGGTAACATTTGAATGCTACCTTCGGGCAGTAAAATCCATGTTAATTGTTGGATTCTACCTTCTTGCAATATGCTTGGTAATTACTGAATGCTCACTTCGTGCAATAAAATTCTAGGTAACTGTCGCTTGATTCCTTTGTGCAATAACATCAATGGTAATGTTCGAATTCTGCTTTCATGCAATACAACACATGGCAATTGTTACCTTCATGCAAAATCATCCCTGCTAAAAATCGTTGAATACTACTTTTGTGCAATCTAACACATGGTAATTGTTGAATGTTACCTTCCTGCAAATATAATCCATGGCAATTGTTAAATGCTACTTTCGCGCAATAACATTGCTAACCATTGGTTTAATGCCTTGCAATAAAACTAGGATTTTTATGACAGACTTTAAATTGAAATCCGAAAAAGGAAATGTTCAGGAGATGAAGAAAAAAAGCGTTTATTTTAGTGGATATCTAAACGCTAAAATGTCATATTATATCTGAAACATATAATTGTTTACTTTTTGTTTAACATATATCATTTTTTTGTATTATCTTTAGCGTATCATATTGCATCTTACTCGTGGAAAAGCTTTGCTATTTTACACAACTCATTTTTATATTTTCTATTAAGTGTATCATAGATTTAACAGTAGAAATGTTTAGCATTGTACACATCTCATTTTTATATTTTCTATTAAGTGTATCATATATTTAAGAGTAGAAATGTTTAGCATTGTACACAACTCATTTTAATATTTTCTATTAAGTGTATCATATATTTAAGAGTAGAAATGTTTAGCATTGTACACAACTCATTTTAATATTTTCTATTAAGTGTATCATATATTTAAGAGTAGAAATGTTTAGCATTGTACACAACTCATTTTAATATTTTCTATTAAGTGTATCATATATTTGAGAGTAGAAATGTTTAGCATTGTACACAACTCATTTTAATATTTTCTATTAAGTGTATCATATATTTAAGAGTAGAAATGTTTAGCATTGTACACAACTCATTTTAATATTTTCTATTAAGTGTATCATATATTTAAGAGTAGAAATGTTTAGCATTGCACACAAATCATTTACTTTTGTATCTTGAGTGTAACATAGTATATTTTAAATGTAGAACATTTTTATATAAATCATTTTCATATTGTATTTTGAGTGTGTCACGTTGTTTCTTAAGTGTAAAAAGTCTTAGATGTTTATACACAAATCAATCATTTCATATTTTATCTTGATTGTATCAAAGAATATCTTATCTGTAGATTTTATGTTACATAAATTATATTCATATTTTATTTTAAGTGTGTTATAATGTATCGTAAGTGTAAACATGTTTAGTTATTTTCTCATTTCTTTCATGGTATTAAGTTGAATTAATTCGGCTATCAACATCGATTAAGGATAGCTAATTCTCATTTCTTTCAAAGTATTAATCCGAATTAATTATGCTATCAACATTGATTAAGAATAGCTAATTCTCATTTCTTTCAAAGTATTAATCCGAATTAATTATGCTATCAACATTGATTAAGGATAGCTAATTCTCATTTCTTTCAAAGTATTAATCCGAATTAATTATGCTATCAACATTGATTAAGGATAGCTAATTCTCATTTCTTTCAAAGTATTAATCCGAATTAATTATGCTATCAACATTGATTAAGGATAGCTGATTCTCATTTATTGCATATTATTAATCTGAATTAATAAAGCTATAAACATTGAATGAGGATAGTTAATTCTCATTTATTTGAAAGTATTAATCTGAATTATTAAGGCTATCAACATTGATTAGGGATAGTTAATTTTCCATTCTTTCATTGTATCAATCTGAATTAATAGGCTGTCAACATTGATTAAGGATAACTAATTCTCATTTATTGCATATTATTAATCTGAATTATTAAGGCTTTAAACATTAAGGATAGTTAATTCTCATTTCTTTCATTGGATCAATCTGAATTAATACGGCTATCAACATTAAGGATAGTTAATTCTCATTTCTTTCATTGTATCAATCTGAATTAATAAGGATATCAACCTTGAATAAGAATTTACGTTGGAACGTATTTAAAAATCTGAGTCAAGATCTCGAGAACTTTGCGCTGACACATTTCAAAATAAAGTTTAGTTTTCACTAAATACTTATCAAACTGAAATGTAGTCTTTTGACGTAGCAAATATTCTTCAAAATGTGCTGTTTCTATTTATCAAGTTAGCCAATACGTACTTCCTATTATTCCATTCTCTGAAAAATTAGCATATGCTCTTGATACATTTCTTTAACAAACACCAGAAAATTGGTTGTGGCAAATAATTGATGCTAGTGTGTCATTCATGTATAATTTGACCGATAAGTAATCCATACGAATAATTCGATTGATAAGCAGTCCATACTAATAATTCGATTGATAAGCAGTCCATACGAATAATTCGATTGATAAGCAGTCCATACGAATAATTCGATTGATAAGCAGTCCATACGAATAATTCGATTGATAAGCAGTCCATACGAATAATTCGATTGATAAGCAGTCCATTATACATACTTAGGTAAAGCTACCAATGCTAACAATGCGTAACAACAAATAGCCAACACATGTATTGGTGGAGGAATTTGAACCGAATGAGAGACATATGATCATAATTTATGGCTGAACAATGATTGCATTTGATAAATCAAATCTCGAATACTTTATAATTTACGTATGAAATACTTATGACAGCCTTCTTTTAAATTATTGTTGTCATTGTAAATCATAAATGCGGTCTCATCTGCATGAACAATATGTAACAATATGTGTACTCAGGAGAAACCCTACGGACATAATGAAAAATATAAAATGTATATGAAATATATTTTATCGAAGATTATGCAAACGTTATATATATATAGTCATGATATTGTCATCTCAGATTTGGTTTATATTGTAAAATCGATACCTGAAGTCTTCCAGATTCAAAACTGGGTTTTCACCAATACTCTAAGGCATGATTTTAAAGGAGCGTCATTTTCAATGCTACAAAATGCTCAGGAGACACCAATACATAAGTAAAACTAATTGCTATAATTAGGGCATAACCGATTAGCATTTTTCTAACGATTTCCGATTCCGGATTTTGGGCATGAAATTTTTCCGATTCCGGATACGATTCGATTAATCGGAAATGCTAAATCCGTATTTTTTTTTTTCTAAAAAATTTCATCTTCCGTTTCCAAGTTTCTGGTATCTGGTTTTGCCGTGTCTAGCATGTTACTTAGTACTTTACCATATCCGGCTTCATTTCCGGTTTTCACCCGTCGGTTCAAATAGATTGTGTCACAGCGTGGTTGTGTTGACCATATTGGACTTCTCTGACTTCTTATTTAACTTTATTAACGCACTATCGAATGACACGCAGTGTTAGACACGGTGCTATAGAAATTCAACTTTATTATTTTCATTATCCGAATCGGTCGTTCCTGCCTTGTCCGACTCCGATTAATCGGAAGTTCATACTATCCGGTGGAATCCGATTTCCGGATCAAAAGTCGGTTATGCCCTAGCTATAATTATTCATGAACAGTTTACCCCCCCCCCCCCAGCTCCTATTAACATTCTAAATAAATTCAAATAGTATTTTTATGATTTGCAATGAACACACAATTATAGAATTATTTTAAAAGACGATATGTTTGAAAGTGTTAGATGGTTGCTAATATAAGACAATCATAATGGACAGAACGATTCCTTATTAATATTACAATAATTGTAGCAACATTCCGGCCAATCAAGACAGACATTAGAAACATGTTTTAGAACATCCTTGTCCATATAAAATCCATAAGCTTTAATATTGAACACTAATGTTCCGTGTACAAATAAAAGCTCTTCTTCTTCTTCTTCTTCTTCTTCTTCTTCTTCTTCTTCTTCTTCTTCTTCTTCTTCTTCTTCTTCTTATTATTATTAGCAGTACTAGTAGTAGCAATAGTAGTAGTAGTACTATTAATGGTAGCAGTAGTAGTAGTAATAGTAGTTGTAGTAGTAGTACTATTAATGGTAGCAGTAGTAGTAGTAATAGTAATTGTAGTAGTTGTACTATTAATGGTAGCAGTAGTAGTAGTAATAGTAGTTGTAGTAGTAGTACTATTAATGGTAGCAGTAGTAGTAGTAATAGTAGTTGTAGTAGTAGTACTATTAATGGTAGCAGTAGTAGTAGTAATAGTAGTTGTAGTAGTAGTACTATTAATGGTAGCAGTAATATTAGGAGTTATGATAAAGATAAAAGATAGCTGCTTTTGTTTAACTGGCCTGAACCATTTGTTCTTTTTAATGCTGTTTTTCATGATATATGTGCATGTTGTCTGTCTTTGTCTACGTTATTGTCTTTCATCATGCATTGACTATTCAATTCAAGTGTTTCGTCCTCTCGTTGTTATGGAAGCGAGAACATTTAGATTTTTTTCTCAGATGTCTTGCTCCACTGCTAAAACGTCCTTTGTTCATGAACAAATCGCCATTACAAAATCGCCAGTCAACCCGATTATGATATGATGGACCCTCATTATTGCTTTAAATGACCACTCTACACGTTGCATTGTGCTACACAGAAAACTAACTGGGACTACATTCCTCATTACTTACATGTAAACTGAAGCTAAAAAAAAAATGTGTTTTAAAGCTGGCCGTCGTAGAGCAGGAAGAGGTATTCCAAATATCGCACTTTCCGGCTCAACAATTTAAATATTCAGCCATTAATTTGGGTAAGATGGTTCAAATCCCTATAAATCGTCATCTTTTGTGTCAGCTATCCCAGGCATACCACAGCATATTGAATTATTCAATGCTCAATCAGGAGGACCACCCGTAAAGCGTACATAAATAGCTAATTTTATCAACGATCAGAATATCGACGTCTTTTACCTGACAGAAACATGGCTAAACATAAGGCGACGAGCCAGCGTGCGCGATCCAGCAACCACCGATTACTCCAATTAGTCGTTCCCATGTCACTCTTGCGGAAGAGGAATTGTTTCCATCACAACGAATTCCATGGTCAAACGTCTTAACCACACTACTACATTTAAGTTCTATCACACATTGTTAGAACTCATCTAAACAATACTCACACTGGAAGAAAGGTCAGTCCATTTGTTTCTGCCTCTACCGCTTTCCTCCTACTAGAATAAATAAGCTGACTGAATCTCTCTTTTTGGAGTAGTTTCCGAATTTCCTTTGATTTTTGGAAATTCGATAGGTGGCAGCCTGATTATTCTTGGGGATTTCAACTTTCATTTTGACTATCCTGTAAACCCATACACATCAAAACACCTAGATTCCATGCATGTTTTCAAACTCAAAATGTCAGTTAACCAACCCACCCATAAACATGGTATCATTAGACTGGATTCTTCATAGACCTCACGATAATATTCTACGGTACACCATTGCATTCCACGAACTCGCATCAGATTACCTCAGGATTATATCCCATCTGGACGTATCAGTCCTTAACCTCCGTCTTTTTTTGCTACTAAGAGCAACCTTCGTATGATAAATCTAACCAAACTATTGCATGACTTCCAAGCAAACGTAACAGTAGAACAACTCAATAAACTGCCTGGTTGAAAAACATGTCCAAGCCACCAAGTGCAGAGTATCAATTCAAAAGTGTTCTCTGTTGTGCAGCAGTATAAGCAACCAGCTTTGTACTATAAAAGAGACAGTCGTAAAGAGGAGCGGCTTTGGCTTTCCACCAAACTCAGTATTCATAAGCAAATATATAAAGTTGCTAATAAGAAAGTCTCAATAATTTGTGCAACGAAATCATTCCACTCGTGAAAAAATCCAGCAGCAAAGAGCCCTTTGAGCTTACAAACAAGCTAATGTCAAGAGACAAATGTACACCACTTCCAACTAAATCTATCCAGTCGACCTTCCGCACCTGTTTGTAAATGTCTTCCGTGATCAGGTACAAACCATTGGCAATAAGCTTGAAAACACAATATAAATTGACTCATCGTCACTTACAGTTGCGATACAGAATTTTAGCGGCAACCGTTAGCAACATTTTAACCTGTCTCTATGGACTTAGTAGGTGCAATCGTGATAAAAAGTATACCAAAGTCATGTGAACTTGATCCAAGTCCAACATCTCAGCTGCTTGAGTGCTTATATCCAATATTGCTTTCACTCATGTTATTAATCCATGCCTCTCATCTGGGTAATTCTCATCATTTTTTAAAACTGTCATTATACAGCCTCTGCTAAAGAAACCAACACTAGACCATAACGATTAAGCAAACATTATAGCCTAGTTTCTAATCTCCAGTTCATATAACACATCTTAGAAAAAGTTGTTGTAACCCAACATGTATGTCGTCTGAATTCCGACAGGTTTTTTTTAGCAATGTACAGTCTGCATATCGCTCTTGCCACAGTACTGAAACTAATCTTCTGAAAGTAGTTAATGACATTGTGTCTGTTTTGGATAGCGGAACGATTAGTCCACACCACCCTTGATATATCTGCAGCATTTGACACAATAGACCATGATATATTACTTCATCATCTACATCATATATTTATCATTCACAAAACATCCTTACTGTGGTTCAAGTCCTACACAGCCAACAGGACATACATTTATGTCCGCAAATGGAATACACTCCAGACCGGTTCATCTATGTTGTGGTGTTGTACAGGACTATGCTATTGGACCCGTGCTCTTCATTATGTACACTATGCCGCTGTCAAGCGTCATCGATCATCATCCAGTATCTCACCCAGTGTACGGTGATGACACCCAAGTATACAAAGCTAGCCACCCCACTAACATTGTTGCTACTATCCACGGTGTAGAGAGGAACATTTCTGATGTGAAAGCATGGATAGCATGTAACAAGCTGCAGATTAATGATGATAAAACAGAGGCTATTCTGATCAAAACACAAAGACTTTCGCTTTCATGACCTTTACCTCCAACAATAAATATCAGCAACACCAACAATAATTTGACACAATCAGTACGAAACGTGGGTGTTACTCTCGATAGTACATTCACATTTAACCAACATGTCTTGGAACCTATAGAAGGCTACATATCCGGAGCTGAAACGCATCAGCTCCATTCGTAAATATCTTTCAGTGGATACCACTAAAACACTTGTGGGTTCATTAGAACTGTCAAGACTATTCAGGTATGTCTGATTCGTCTCAATGTCTACTCCAGAAACTTACAAATTGCAAATCATCTTCGCGGATCATCCTTAGAGTATCACGATCAGAACACACCTCCTCAATATCATATACTCTGCGCTGGCTACCCATTTGATCCAGAATCAAACACAAAATGTATTCTCAGTGCTACGTTTCAATGACGGACTCATGTCCAACATACCTATCCGATACCCACCAACGTGTATTTCCTCTTCTGACAATCGTATACTAGTTATTTCCATTATGAAAACGAAGTCATATGGACAACGTTCTTGTGCATACTAGTACACAGCAACGTGGAACGAATTGCCCATTTAAATTAGACACAGTGATCCTTTTCAATAGTGTTCTTAACAAGCTTAATGACCTAATATTGTTTCCTACCTGAATATTTTTTACATGTTATATCTTTCTATTTCAAGGTGTTTGTTTCTCTTGTAGTCTTATCATTATATATGTTGTAAAGCGATTAGAGCTTCTAAAGATTAAGCGCTATAGGATGTCATCATTATACTACTACTGCTACTACTACTACTACTACTACGACTACTACGACAACTACTACTACTACTACTACTACGACTACTACTACTACTACTCATAATAATAATAATAATAATCAAGCCGGTGTACGTGGCTTTTTGTACATTATTATTATTATTATTATTATTATTATTATTATTATTATTATTATTAAGTGTGCATAGTGATATAACATATAATTGTATAAACTTAGAACATAAAATTGTTACCTGCCATTTAAACGTGATCAGGTGTGCAGTCGTGTGTGTGTTTTTTTTATTTGATATTATTAATAATAGCCAATGAGTTAGTTAAATAAGAAACATCGTGGCATGGTTCAGCTTCCGTCCGCTGCAATGTTTTTTTCAAATTTTGAAACAACTGAATATTAAGATTCAAGTTCTATATAATCACACAATATGTTATCTTCGTAACTCAGTCTTCGATAGTCTGCCCATCCATCACATCACTAGTTCAATAAATGCTCATTTCCTTTGATTTGCCCTTGCTTTTTTCCTAATTAATTCAACAATTTATTAATTCGTTCTTAAAAGCTGACTTGTGATAATATTATGTCAATTTATGTTGTTAATGTTTCACATTGTCTCTTTCCGAAAAGTTATTTAAATGTGATTTTAACAATTGCTTTCTAAATACTTATTCATTCTCTTTCTCTCTCTCAATCCCCCCTCTGTCTGTCTGTCTCTGTCTGTCTGTCTGTCTGTCTGTCTGTCTCTCTCTCTCTCTCTCTCTCTCTCTCTCTCTCTCTCTCTCTCTCTCTCATTCTTGTCACTTAGATTTGTACGTCAAAAATATCACGAAATCCCAATTAATATGAGGTTAGATAGATTGTGTTTAGTATCACAATGATAGTATAAGTGCTCACAAAATATTCAAAGCCGGTGTACGTGGCTTTTTGTACATGAATGGGAAACCTACTCTTGCTTGTATCGTGAAACTTGTATATATATATATATATATATATATATATATATATATATATATATATATATATATATATATATATATATATATATATATACTAATCGTTGCCTATAGGGCTCTGAAGGAATACTTGCTGCAAAAGAACTCAGATGATTTTGTTTTTACAACGTTCACCATCTGCAACTAGTTACTTTTGATTAACAAAAAATTCTCAGCTCGCAAGACTGTCTACTTAGAATTAATTTAGTCAGTGTAGCTCATTAAAAGTTGGATAGACGACATAGGTATCTGGGAAATATCCAGACCCTGAAAAGTAACCATTTTTTTAGTTCGCTAACACGAGAGATTAACTAATGGGAATAATTGTTATTACAGATTATCATCATCTCATGTTACATGAAATAAAATAGAATTTATTCACACTAAAATAGGTTGCGTTCGGTTTGGAAAACCAGTTGAGTATACCCTAACATACCATTGTGGAATAAAAGTGCAATTAAGGGACTAATTAATTGCTATGAGTTATTCTGGAGATTGAAAAACTAAACAAAAACCTACAATTATACAGTTGGTATTTCTGATGGATTTATCGCAGAGATTTTTAAGTTTTCATTTAAAGATTGCAGTCGTTTTGTATTTAGACATACCAATTGCAGCTCGGTAAGGAATTAACAAAAGACCACTCAGGTGTCATAACTTGCTTTCCTTAGACAGAAGAATAAGCATTTTATTTTAAAACTAGAGGTAAATAAATAGAGGATACTAAATATGTTCTGATTTAATACTGAATTAATTAATGAGACGAACTGCATGTATGTTTATCACAGTTTGGTTCCTCATTTCAAGCAGTTTAGACGGTAAAAAGAAGAAAAAAATGTTTATTTTGACTCAGACACTGTACCTTTCAGGTGTGGAGAGTTTACTAAAGAAATTGACAGGGACGCTAGATAAATTAATAAGGAGTAGATATATTATAATGATAATTTTTAAAACAATTTATTATTCAAAGTACACCTGTCCTTCCAAATAAATTTAGAATTTGATAGACAAGATGTTTCAACTTGGATTGTCGATGGAAATTATTTTGTTATGTTTCATAGTTAACTCGAGTTTGATTAGACTGATCTATACACGAACATTGATGAGAATGTCCACACTATTTTCACGTAATGTGCGTATATTCACTACTTTGGAAACAGTATTGCATATGACATTAAAGAACTGTATCATTCCTGTTGTAATATATTCATGAGATTGGATGATTACCTAACATAAATTCTGAAAACGCTGCATTTCAGAGCGAACATTCGCTTCTTGCAGATAAAAGTACTGAACGAATCGTTACCGCTATGCAGGTAAGAAAATTATCATTGTTTCATTTAATGTTGAATTAGCTGACAAATTAGGAGCGATAAGCCTATGATGATAACGTATGGACCTTGTCGTAGAAGATAATAATCCCATCATTTTGTGGAATTGAAGAAAATTACTATGTAATGTACAGCAAGGCTTGACAAATGCATCCATTCCAACTGGACGTCATTAGTTCATGTGGTCACCCTTTTGGACAATGAGGATTTAATGTTAAATATTCTCGTTTGCACTCTACGGACAATGGGACTTTGACATGGGTTGGTTGCTCTACCGACTAGGCAAATTTAATAAAGGAATGTAGAGTGACAATGAATTGAGTCTGTCTGTGAACAATGGAAATTGAACAGGAGTGACGTCACAGTACTCATCATCATGTCTCTTGACTAAGTGCAGTTGTTGAGACACTGTGCTGCAAAACATCTGCCAGTTTCGTCCACTTCTCTCCATCATGTGCAAATGCCCGTGTCTCCTCAAAACAGTTCCTGGTCCATTCTGTGATGATGTCAGTCCACTGCTTGCTCTGTCTACCTCTCATTCTTCCACCCTGGACGCTTACCTGCAGTGCTGTGTGGAAAGACTGTTTGCGGCTCAAGTGACATGGCCATACCATTTCAGATTTCTGTTTATGACAGTGGTGACTAGGTCATCATAATGGCCTACTTTATGCCTGTTGGTGTTACGCACTTCTTCATTTATGATGTGGCCCATATAAGAGATGTACAGGATTGTTCTGTAGCATCTCATTTCAAGTGTCCGGATTCTTCATTGTAATTCTGCTGTCAGGGTCCAGGCTTCACATGAATACAGAAAGATTGAGATGAATAGTGCTCTCAATAATCTGATTTTATTTTTCAGACAGATATTCTTGTCTCTCCAGATGGGTCTTATCTTTGATATAGCTGCCATTGTTTGTGCTGCTCGTGCCAAAATGTCTGCTCTTAATCCCTATTTGTTGATTATGTAATCAAGCTATTCAAACTGGTCCGATTTCCAGTTCATGACCACTGCTTTACTCATGATGCGCTCTAAGTAGATGTTGAAATGCGTGGGTGACAGGAGATAACCCTGACGTACACGAACTGTTGTCTTGAGCGAGTCCCCAACATAATCTTGAGCAATTACTGCACTAGTAGCATTGGCGTACAACTGCTTGATGGTGTTGGTCAGTCTTTGACCCATGTTGTACCTCACTGTGGCCCTTAATGCCGCATGCCGCACTCTGTCAAAAGTATTTTTGAAATCTATGAACACGTGATATATGTATTGTCGATGTTTCTAGTACTTACAAAAAAAGCCTTAGATTGTATATTTGTTCTTTTGTGCTTCTTCCATTCCGTAACCCTACCTGTTCTTCAGCGATTATTTCTTCCGCTTGTGGTTTCGGTGATTCCCCTCCCCCCATTCGTTATAAGTTCTGTTGGGATGATGTCTACTCCAGCTGCCTTCCCATTCTTTAGTGCTTTCATTGCTGACTCCGCATCATGATTTGTGGAGTTTGGAACTTCAAGCACCTATATGTCTCCTGTGGACGTACGATTGTAGAGTTTTTGTCAATACTCAGTCAATTGTTTGCAATGCCACTTGCTTCTGTGAGGCATTTTCCATTTTCATCTTGAATGGTACTGACTCTTTGTTGCTTCTGTCTGGTGAGGTCTTTCACAATTTGGAATGCCTTTTTGTTGTTATTCTTTATCTGACTGCTCTCTTTTTTCTGCGCTCTTTTGTCCTATCCGATCTTCTTTTGCTTTAAGCAAGTTTTTGTCTGATATTCTTGGTACTCCGTTGCCCTTGTTGTGTTTCTGGGGTTTTTGAGATGTCTTCGGGCATAAAACAGATTCAGAATCTCTTCTCTAACCCAAAGTGTTATCTTTGGGTTATGGAGGCTAATGATATCCTTAGAAGCTGTTATCATCAATGCGTTGAGATTATCTGTCATCACTTTAACATCACTATCCATCACATCATCATCATCATTATCATCAGTCTCTTCACCTAGTGTGGTCGTTGAGGCACTGTGCTGCTGAACATCTGACCAGTTCTCTTCACTTGTCTTGATCATGCGCCAATGCTTGTGTCTCAACAAAACGTTTTCTGTTCCATTCTTTGATGTTGTCAGTCCACTTGTTTCTCTGTCTACCTCTACTTCTGCCACCTTTGACACTGCCCTGCAGTACTGTTGTGGATAGACTGTTGGCTCTAGTGACATGGCATACCAGTTTAGATTTCTCTTTTTGACAGTGCTGAGGAGGTCTTCATACTAGCCTACGTTTTGCCTGTTGGTGTTACGCACGTCTTCATTTGTGATATGGTCCATATACGAGATGCCCAGGATGGTAATGTAACATCTCATTTCAAGTGCCTGGATTCTTCTTTGTAATTCTGCAGTCAGGGCCCAGGCTTCACATGAATACAGAAAGATTGAGATGACTAGTGTTCTCAATAGTGTGATTTTAGTTTTCAGACAGATATTCTTGTCTCTCCAGTTGCTCTTTGCTTTGACATATCTGCCTATGTTTGTGCTTCTCGTCAATTTCTGCTGTTCATCCCTCTACGGTGATTATGGAATCAAGATATTTGAATTGGCCCACTGTTTTCAGTTCCTGACCACTGACTTTAATCTTGGTTGAGATTTGTTTGCCACTATTTGTTATCAGCTTTGTCTTCTCAGCGCTTATCTCCATGTCAAATCTGGAAGATGTTTCATCCAGGTTCTTCACTAAGGTGGCAAGCTCATCTTCACTGCCTGCCACCCATCAATGTCGTCTACAAAGCGTAGGTTGATGATGTTACGCCCTCCAATGCTGACTGTCCTACAGTGGTTTTCCAGGGCTTCGCTCAGGATGGGCTCTATTTAGATGTGTAAAAACGTGGGTAAAGGAGACAGCCTTGCTTGTATTCGATCTGTTGTCTTGAGTGAGTCCCCCGCAGAACTTTGAGCAATTACTGCATGGTAGCCTTGGCGTATAGCTGCTTGATTGTCATAGTCAACTTTTGATCTATGTTGTACCTCTTGATTGTGGCCCCCAATGTCCCATGCCACACTCTGTCGAATGCCTTTTTGAAATATATGAACACATGATAGATGTCTTGTTGATGTTGTGATTACTTTTCACACAGAACCCTAAGATTGAATATTTGTTCTTTTGTGCTTCTTCCACTCCTGAACCGTGCCTGTTCTTCAGCGATTATTTTTTCCGCTTGTGGTTTCAGTCTGTTCAAGATGATCTTCAGCATCACCTTACGTGCATGGCTGAACAAACTGATAGTTCTGCAGTTTTGGCACATCTTTTTGGGGGATTGTTATAATCAATGACTGGGTCCACTGTGTTGGCCATTCGCCCGTCTGTCAGATCTTGTTGCATATTTTTGTTAGTAGCTCTATCACTGAATCCCCACTATTCTTGATAACTTCAGCTGGGATGTTGTCTACCCCAGCTGCCTCCCATTTCTTAGTGCTCTTATTAATGACTCCGCCTTTTATTTGAGAATGGGGAAATCATCATCATTTGGGGAGTTTGGAACTTCAAGCACCTATATGGCTCCAGTGGACGGATTGTTGTAGAGTTGGTTACAATACTCAGTCCATCTTTATGCAATGTCAATTGCTTATGTGGGGCATTTTCCATTTTTGTCTTGAATGGTACAGACTCTTGGTTGCTTCTGTCTGGTGATATCTTTCACAATTTGGAATGCATTTTTGCTGTTATTCTTTATCAGACTGCTTTCTATTTCTATGTACTTTGTCCAATTAAATCTTATTTTGCTTTCCTCAAGTGTTTTCTTATATTTTTGTTTATTCTTGTTTCCATCATATGGGGTGGAGCAAAGTTTCTTAAATCGTAGTTTGGGATGACTTGTAGGTGTTAGGATCCTGAAGTTGTTCAAGGTTGAAATTGAGACTGATTTTATTTGGCTGGTTAATTTTCATCAGCCTCAATATAAAGTTCATAATTACGAGATTACTCAGCACACTATATTGATGTTACATCGGTTACGGTGTTGAACCAGTATGTAGTCGATCTGATTATGATGGGTGTGAAGTGCCAAAGTTTCGGTCGATCTATTAATAAGCCATTAGTTCTGGCCAGATAGCCATTAGTTAAATTTACGAGACATCATGCCAGAGAGGGAGAGGATTTGTATAGTAGAATGTGGCCGTTGTACTAATTAACCATATTTGTTCAGAGCTGACTGACCGACAGCGACCTTGTAAAGTTTCATTTTATCACAAAAATGTCAGAATTGAGAGAAAACAGAGATTCTATTACTTAAAACTAAAGCCTGTCGTATTGACCATGACGTAAGTGACTTTTAGAGGAAAGCGGGAAAAAATACATTTGTTTCTGATTGGTCACGGTTGAATAAGGGGTGTGTTTTACACGAGAACTCTTTAGAACATAATATCGGACTAGCTAGATTAGAATTCAGTCTTTGAAAAGGTTCTCTGCATGAGAGGAACAGGTGTAGAATTATTATTTTTTTTTAAAGACTCCGAATGTTATTTGAGAGAAATACATTCGTACGTTAAGAACCGACCAGGTAAAAAACCGCCAGAAACAAGGCATTGTCTCAATTCAACGTTTAGTGTGATGTAATTGATATAATGTTTGCTTCGTTTACAGGTCTGCATGATTTCGTTGATACATTTTTATAATTGATTTAATTGGATGCACTTGTATAATAATGTGTTTTGTATAATGAATCAGAAGTAGGTGCACTGATTCATTTGATACATTAATTTAATAATGTGCTTTTGAATTATGAATTAGAAACCTTAATTCTTAGTTAAGAATGACGTAGTGTTAATTTATGTCGTAAAAACACTATGTTGAGTTATGATAGGAATTGTTACGTTAATTCTTGAATTTATCGTATTGTTTGAATAATGATTGTTCTAAGAATTTAATGTATTACATGAGTTAATGATTTACAAGAATACATGTGAATTCACCGAATTTTGATGTCATGGATAATTTAGCGACAGTGTATAATTCAACGTCTCGCTATGTAGTACGTTAATGTATTAGGTCAAGGCAAACCGAATTAACAGATGGTTTAACTGCATTTATTTGAAGACATCTGTCGTTAATTACCAGCCGTAAAATTGTTATCACTGATACAAATATCTGATAGTTCGAACCAGGAATAACGGACAATCTCGACTATTATCAGTTTAACGAGCGACTTATGTTGTTTTAATTTTCTTTTGGAAGGAAGAAAATAGCTTTTTGGGAAAGAAAGGAGGTTCGGAAGGAAAGGAATTGTGAAGGAGAAATCGCCGTGTATACACTGATACAGTGGACAAGTCTGAGTTCAAGCGGAACATCCACGAGGGCAAAGTATATCGAGGGACAGGAACTTCTAGAACAACATTGGATTGAACAGTGAACGTATTTCGAGGATAACAGGTTATGAAAATCGAACAAAAGCAGTGATTTCGATTGTGATACTCGATCTTATGATGAGTTTTAAATATCAGTAATAGAACGGCTAATTAGTTTAATTCTATTTCAAATGTATTTGTAATTCGGTGAAAATTTATTTCTAAACCGCGTGTATTCCTAATGAAAGGGAATTTCATTGTGTATGTATTTGATTAAATTGTTTTTTTATCTTTACGGGGGCTCGGAGTTGTTTTGTTCAATATACCCGCTCAGGTTACCATATATATTCTCTTACTCGAACCGGGCAATTATACCGAGGGCGGTCATCTCTTAGATAACGAGTATCAGAGGGGAGTGGGTTAAAGTGTTATTATTATATGTTGTGCAATAACCCTTGACAAAGTGGGACGTATTACTTACCCTTTGACAAGTGTGGCTTATACAATATTATATGAGTAACGCTTATGACCCGCGAGAATCTGACAATGGGTTCCATCTGGTGCTTGCCATGTCCAGCATCGTGAAACGTTATGCTGACCCAAAGTGTTGGCTAGTATCAACATTGCGAACTCGAGCATCCGTCTCACGCTTTCGTTGATAAGCTCATTGCGAGAAGGTCCACAATGATCATCTAGTCCTTTGGAGCATCTTTACCAAATTTGGTATTCCTGCCTCTTTGGAAGATGATGATGTCTTTCTTACTTACCATGTTTATTATTCCCTGGAGTTTGGTTTCAGACTCCTATGTTTCTTTATCATCATGATCATTTGTTGGAACATGGACTTACTTTCAGACGAATGGAGATGATTCTGCTAGATATGGCATTCAAGGACCGAGCCATTGATGGCGTTGTTAACAAGGAAGCATATGCCATTTATGGACTTGTCCAACTCTCCATATTATTAGAATATATGCCCATCTTTAGTTTGGTGTTCTCTTAGGGCTTTCCGTCTGACTTCACAGAGTCCCAGAATGTGCCATGTGTAGTTATGCATATCATGTGTCAACTCGTGTAGGCTTCCAAGAGTTCTAATCTTTCAGGTAAGTAAAGATGTCGATGCTGTCTCTCGCTCTGATTTTAAGCAAATATTCACTCTCTTTACTAAAAAATATTTAGTCCATTTATACAAGTTCGATTTTTTTTCATCAATCAATGTATGTTTAAAAATGTCTGTATCTAACCATGTCATTAACCTCGTCTCTATGTTTATGTCTTATTTAACCCTTCTTAAACGCGTATTAAGTTCAGCCATTGCCATGCTGTTACGCCTATCGAGATAACAGTGTCAATGTACTGGACACTCGCAAGATGACATCGGACGTTATTAAGATTAAAATCGCTCTCCCATGGTGATTGCTTACAACGTCTCTGGATACGATGGTCAATTTTGGCACAAATACTATGCAAAACAATGCACCGAACTTCCTAATGTGACTGAACGTGCTAAAGACTGATTCCAGCCAAACGCAATTTGACACCCATTCTTCCTTGTATTATGAAAACATGAAACCCGTGACTTCAGAAAGTTACCAGAGGTAATTTGCTCCTCCTCTTTCACCGCAGAGGCAGCTTCCAAGAAAGTTCCTGCTCCCAAAATCAAAGGTCAAGACTAATCAAACATATTATAGAATTTGCTGAATTCATCCAGGCCAGAACTGTCCCGATTTAGTCTGTTGCGAACCACTTCACGTTGCGTGTTGCTTGCCATCTAGGTGATATGGCGTAGAGGCAATCAGTGGCGACGCATTCCTCTACTACAAAATAAGTGATTTATCAGACTATACGTATCAGTGCTTTTCTATTCTGGACAATACACAAAGATGCCACCAAAAAAAGTGCACAACTCTACCATCGTCGTTATTTTGCCCATAAAGAAAAAGAATAAAGACAAAAGATAGCCTCGTCGTTGGACCCATAATTCGTGAAACAATGCTTAGGCTATCATCAGCGGCTACTCGGGAAAAGTCCTCAGCGTAAAAAGAAAATAGGAGAAATCAAACATGGAGGATTGTTTGGTGATATAGGGTAAATGTTGTCACATTTCTGATGATGCAATAGACACACGCCCAACCAACTACGCCAACATCAGGAAACATGGTGTGTGCCAGGTTTTCGGTGTTGGTGTATTATTTGTGTGTGCTCCAAAACAAACAAACATGTCACCCCTGAGAAGCCATCCTTCATTCAACAACTGGTTCAAATCGCCTCCTAAGACGTCATCGGTAACGTGTGCGAATGTTGCCTGAACGTCTTGAAAGGCAGGATAAGCTATGTCTTAATATCAGAAAGAATGCTCATCCGCACAACTCCACGTTCGTCGCCAAATGGTTAAAAAATGTCAATCCGTTAAAAAAAGATGTTAGTACAACACGGAGGATTTGTGCATCTGTTGATAGCTACCATGGTGAAAAGATTATTGGGAATAATGACGGGAGCAGCTACACAATAAATAAGTGAAGCATGAAAAGGATAAAAAGGATAAAAGGACATCTGGCGTGAAGCGATCGGAGACGTGACTTATGGAATATGATGGAAGAAATAAAACTGGCATTAGTGTATTACGATGGATAGAATTCAATCGTTGGCAAGAATATTGAATCCAGGAACCAAAGCCAACATCTTGGAACGTTTGTAACGCACATTAAAAGAACGCGTGTGGATTTAATGTACGCATGAACACTCTCACAAGTTCATCGACTTCTTACCGCACCTGTTCAAGTCGTACAACCAATCTTACCATCATAGCATCGGATATGTTCAACAAGAAGCTACTTTCGACAACGAAGTGACCGTCTTTGAGAGCAATTTTCCTTCGTTCCTAACTGTGGATGTATCTGAGAGATGTGTGATGTTGGCGACGAGAGATTGGATGCGTATGGCAATACCGAACGAACTTTCGATAAAGAGTACTTACTCAACGGGACCAACGAATTGTTTCGGTCACTGAATGAGTGCGTGGTTGTCATCCTGCAGTTTATACATTGGACGATATCAACGAGGAAGTGTTAAAAACATTTTACTTGCTCAGGATACAACTCGTTACCAGAAAAGAGGACGATGTATAGGACGTCATTTCAAAGACGTCAAAGTACATTGGACAGGATATTCACCGAGTTTTAACACTTGGATCTACGTTTCTCTAGTCATCGACTATAAAAAGAAATGACCAACATGGATTTAACACAGCTTCAACCACCAATGTGACCACTCCTTCTTCCAGTTCTTCTTCGCAAGATAGATAAAAGTAATCTTTGTGTGTGTGCTGTGGCGAACGTGTACCTGAAACGAAAATTCGTCTTTTTCTGCCAAATGTTTGTGGTGTATTGTGATATCGTTGCTGCCATTGCGAATTGGAGCTTGCATAGAGGAGACAAATACTCGTAGATTATTTTACTGAGCAGTTGCATTGGTTACCATGTCCCCAATCGTTTTCTGAAATACTTTAACGTAAACGTCGGGAGCCTTGCGCCCAACGTCAGTCACCATTCCAGAAGTCACAACCAAGAGATCAATAACAACAATCATCTTTATGACACACTTCTAACATCCTCTGAGAACACAGCTATGGAGTTTTGAGCAACCAATTTACTTAATTTTACCCAGTGACGGTTCTATGGATGCGTTTCCCCACCTTACGTTATGCTATTTCACGGCTGAATTATCCTAGGCCATCCAGTTGGATCATAAAAGCCATTGAAAAGTGGTTTTGGTTGAAATTATTTATCCAATACATGTCAACAACATAGCTGAAAATCAAACAACGTGTGAGGTCAACGTTCTGGACGACCATGTGCAACTATAATGAATGATGAATATACAAAATTATAAATTCCAATATGAAAAGACCAGTGTCCCCCAAAACTCCACGGAACAACTATATTTTGATACTTCCGGCAGGCTATCATTTTAGTGGTCAACATCTAGTGGACACGTGTTCTTCCAGGTTCAATGTGGTTCACGGCAAAGCCTTTGACTAAGCCAAACGCAGTGTCACCATTGATTATCATAAAGTAGCTCGTCGCCTGTTGATGAATTTTCCGGTTGAAGAAACGTTGGTGATTACATTTTGTCCGGATTTGTTTGACATTTTGGGTATAGATCTCAAACTGTGAAAGACATTTTGAGTCGACGAATATCTCATATAAATGGCATGGAGGCTGATGAGGCAGGCATTCCTGCTTAAAAAATGCCACAGAAAGGACACGGTAGAAAGAGACAACGAAGACACCTCAACAGAAGGCTACACACCCACAGAGCTAGAAAGGCCAACCTTTTGAGAATTCGACGTTTTTGATTATTAAAGAAACAGGGAGACAAAATGATGCATCACGAGTCTTGTGTATTTTAAAATCGAAACTGGATCATTTTGCTATACCACCATCTATGATGACGGCGCAAGAATATCAATGGGTAGAATTTCATTCCCGCTCTTCATTGACGAGTTCAGCTGTCATCGCGTTTACAGTCAAAGGAGAGCCCGAAGATTACATTGATCTGAATAGCAGTTACTTTTAAATGAAAGTCAATGTCATGAAAACGGACGAAACCGCTAGGGGTTATAGACTAGCTCCCGTCAACACGTTTATACGGTTTCCTTGTTTAGTGGAGCGGATTTGTACTTGAATAACACACTGGTTAGCAGTAGCATGGATACTTAACACTTCGGAGCGTACGTAGAAAATATATTGAGGTATGGAAAAGATTAGGTGTAGGATATCACGGAATAGTATAAACACTTTGCATTTATTTAAAAAAATTCTTGTACTAGAGTTTCATTTTTGGCGTGGACGATGCCAGAGAATGATTAATGTATGTTGCGTTGTATTTCAAAATAGTGCGTTTGGTTCGTCCTATGCCGCAAATGCAAAGTGCTTTTGATGAGACGACCCGAATGTCTTTGATCCACAGACAATACCTGTTTATAAATACCTCATCGCAAGCGATGCACTTTACATTACGAAAAGTCTTGTCAGTCGGCGATCTACTAAAATGATTCCCACATCTTCAGTTTTCGAGGTAGTTAATTTGAAATTATTTCTCGTATATACGATAACACTATTATTCTATAACATCAATTTCTGCATTAGTTATAGCTTTGGTTTACACAGAATAATGCACCCGTTTATATTATCCTTTACGACTTAGCGAAGGATTTTGTATTAGTAATATAAAGCTACACTTTTAAGAAATGTTTCTTACTGTAAGATTCTTATCAAACAAGGTTAGGTATATTTCTGAACATGTTGTTTTGAAATTATTGTGCTAGTAATATTATCTGTATAACTTACCATGTATGACGTTATTAGCTTTTATGCCTGTCATATAAATATTACACAGTATTGGATATGTTTTCAGCTGTCCATTATCTGGAGTATCCAGTATATGGAGCATCCGGTGTTGTCCAAAGAGACTACATGGATACGAGCGTTCCAAGTATCGGTATCGGATGAATAGAGGTCTACTTGGTGCAAGCTGTAAAGCCAACCACAAGAACTGTAGCAGCTGTAAAGCTGAGCTTTAGCTGCCATGGAGCTAAAGTAAAGTGTTCTGACAACGGAGTGTATCTCCTTGCATGTAATATTGTAGCCGTGAGCTAATTTTGGGGCTCGTCAAACCCGTTTGTATATTTAGGGACTGTAAAGCTAAGTTACATATCTGTCCTTTTTCATTTGCACAATTTCACTATGAGTGAAGTCATTTTAGTTACATGAGTAAACTTCTAATCTGTTTGCTTTCTGAGTAAACTATATCCATATTTCAATTGTTCAGTCACTGTGAATCATTCACGCCTTGTGCTTTGTCTTTTGTAAAAAAAATTTTTGTATTGTTACGTGCTTAGGCTCGAATAAGCAGCAGCACAGAAAGAGTGAAAACTAACAAGCTTGTAAAACTTTAACAATAAATTTATTAAGTACAAATCTTGTATAAGAGAACATAAATAAACTTACTGTTTTAGAGAATCAAATCCATTAATCCAATATAGAATTCACAAAAATAATCCACTTATGGAATTGCAAGAGTCCTGATAAATAAATGTTCTAATAGTTCCAGATTCGAATCTTGACGATGTAATCCAAAATGGCTGACGATATCACGTGATGCAGTTCTTGTTTTTATCATCCAAATAAAAATAATCCAATTGAAACTCATGAACACGTCCTTTTCCAAATAAATAGAATAATTCCTCTTTTCCAACGAATTGACCATTTCCAGTACAAGGTAATTAAAATTATAACTCAAACAGAAAACACAACTATTAACTTTAAAAGCCCAGATTCTACTGAATATTCTCTCACAGTACAATAATTTAAATACCCGTTTTTTTACGTAAACAAGGGATAACGTGATTTTCTAGAAATTCAAAGAAAGAAGCTACCTTCACTAAGTCACGTATTGATAGAATGATCCAGAAGAAAATCAGCCACTAATTACTAAAAATAAAAAGATATTTTTGGATCTAGCCAATCATTTCCAAGGCTTGTTTACACTCTCTAAAGAAGGGTCAGAAATGAGGTCAACAAGCCAAGGTCAACCTGTGTTTACAGCTAGAGTCTAGGTCAGCCTGAATTTTCCAGAATAATCTCCCAATTAATGAATTTTAAACACTAAATGACAAATTTGGATTTGACAATTAAAAATAAATAATTTGAATCCAATAGACGTAACAGTATTTTTTTTACATTTATGCGTTATTATGTTAATAATCCAATATTTGGATTAAATACACACTCACGTATTCATAATTTAATTGCTCATTCAAGTCTTTCGTTATTAAACATTATATTTATATCATCTTCAAAAGTGTTATGTTGTAAATCCAAAAAATCCCAAACGGTTATCTTGTTACAATGGATGCTTGAGTGATATAGAAGCCTGACAGCTGTCGCAATCAAGTTCAACAGACTGAGACTCTATCGCAGGTGTTGCCGGTTTGCATTTGATGGCCGAAACCAAGAAGTACAGACTAATGATCCATTAAGTCTAAGTCCACGTTCGCCGTGTGGTAGTGTTAAATAAAGTAGGAAACAACATCAGCCACAAATTGAGCAGTACGACCGCCAAGTATCCGATACGACACGTGGAAGTGAAGACATTCACCATTGCCGGTGGACTCAGATCAAAGAACGAAGATCAGCTGTTACAAAGACAAACGATTAATCACTGGTATCGTGAGCAACAAAACAATCCAAGGAGCCATCACTGCCAATACTATCTAGTTTAAGACTCTACGAAGTGTCCAGGATTGAATTCAGTTGTTATAGGAAGACGTTGCATATCAGACCATTCGAATCGAAGTTTGCCGAGAAGTGCTTGATGTACTTATCCCTGTACAAATCCACCGAACAATGAAAGACAACAACAGCCACGGCATTTAGTACGATGATTATGCAGGAGGCTACTCTTTGTTGGCATTTCATTTCACGTAGTACCAAGTCAGCGATGAGGGACATATCCAGCCTATAACACCAGGTCAACTGCGTGTGGAACTACATTTTTCAGAAAGACTACCCAGCACGGAGAACGTCATTGTCTATGCCAAATTTTGTAACACGATATAAATCAACAGTTTGTGTCTTCCATAGATTCTATTAGAATCTACGTAAGGCTCTTATCGCTCTTTGAATGATAGAGAATAATTAGATGTGACACGGAAAGCTATCGTGGAAGCATGACCAGGAGAAAAAGACGAAGAGGGGATGGTCATGTCCAGATGACCAGAACCAGAACAACATTTAGTTTTGCCAAAGACCAGGGGAAATATTATGATTTTAAAGAGTTGCATCAGTGTTATAAAGACTTGCGCGAGCATACCACCATAGAATATATATATATATATATATATATATATATATATATATATATATATATATATATATATATATATATATATATATATATATATATATTGTCGTAGAGTACGGAGACGATGACAAAAGACGACTACTTAACAGATTTTCAGTCAAAACGTCAGGATTGAAGTGATTACTAATTATTACTTGTGAAACAAGAAAATCGCCAAAAGCAAATTGGATACCTTGGAACGTTATTACCTATAACAAAAAACAGTTCGTACACTGTTTTTTTTTTAATCCTGTCGTGTGAACGTGAGATGGATTGCCGCGTCGCTAACCCAATGACAATTAAACTATTAAACAATTAAACTATTAAACAATTAAACTATTAAACAATTAAACTAGTGTCATCAATGCTGACTACAATCATCTCTCAGGAACCCACTGGGTAGACATCTACTTTCCTTATGATGCCTGTTTGGAGTATTTTGATTCGTATGGATTGCTCACTTTGGAGATGACATCAGCGTCTTTATGAGACTAAATGCCCAGAAGACACAATTCAAAAACAAGGCACACATTGCACGGTGTGTCTACAATATTGTGCGTATTTTCTGCATCAACTCAATGTTGGATATTCCTTAGAACATTTAGTGACATATTCTGATCATCACTCTTCTAGAAACTATGAAAAAGTAGATCGACGGTTTTGTGACCATTATGGATATCTTTTGTCTGTAGCTAGGAAACGTAGCACCTAACGATATCCATCAGTGGAAGTCTAACTTGATTTCATAACGTAGCAACCATCTCAAATATATATTATTTGATATTATATGAATTTTTGGTTTATAGTTGGCTGTATGCAAATGTTCTCCTTTGAAAGGTGTGTTGGTGGCTTTCTTAACTATGCATGCTCTTAAACTTCTCTATATTCCTGTCTATAAGATAAGCTACTCTATAAGATAAGCTATATTAGAAAACCGAATATATGTTTTCTATTGCGTCCGCGCTTGAGCCAGATAAAATGGAGAGAGAGAGAGAGAGAGAGAGAGAGAGAGAGAGAGAGAGAGAGAGAGAGAGAGAGAGAGAGGGGGGGGGGAGCGTGTGGACACGAAAGAGGTCTCCTATTTACGCAGAAGCAGACCTTGTCATGTGGGAAAGCCTGCAGCCAAACCTTGATGCAGTCTTAACATGTAAGATATTGCCACAATTCCAAAACAAAAAATGTCTCTTTTTAGGGATACCCCACCAATTTAGAAAAGAGATAGTAGTAAAATCGCCAAAATATTTGTCTGTCTTTGTGTTTGTCTGTTAAAAAAGTGTTTATAAATACTTCGTTTCTCTTACGTGTAAGTGAGTGCCTGTGTGTGCGTGTTTGTCGATAGGAAAAAGTGTTTTGTTTTAGGTCCGCGCCTTCAATGTTATTGAAAAAGAAGTTGGTATTGTTAAGTTTTAGTGTAAGTCGACTATATATATATATATATATATATATATATATTGATGCGTTCGTCAATTGCGCTATTCATCATTAAAAAAAAAACAATGGGCAGCAGTCACGTTGACAAAATGAATAAGTTACAGGAATTGTGGATACCAAAGACATGGTGGTGTCAATGTTAGATGGTTGCAGTATGGGGAATATAGCCTACACAGTGTCAACGTGGAAATAAACAATTAGAGGATGACAAACGAAAGATTGAGAGAGCTAATACAAGAGGAAGAGGAGAATCAGGAGAAAAAAAGCACTCCAAAGCGTGCAATGCAAGGTTGAAGAAAAATTGGAAGAAAGACGACAAGGAGAATGAGGACAGAGATGATTCTTAAAGTATATATAACCAAGGAGAATGAGGACAGAGATGAGAAAAAGAAGATAAAAAATTTCCTGCTAGTGGAGATGAAGAATGGAGGAGAGAAAGTAAAAGAAGGTTAAAAGACCCTTTTCAGAGCCATTTCATTGCCTCGAAAATATGTTTTCTTTTGCACACAATGATTTGCGTCGATTTGTGTGTGTGAAAGATTGATAATCATCAATTTGCGTATGTTTGATTGTGTTTCATACAATTAATTTTATTTGTTCTTAATAATTAAACCTAAACATATATAATTTAATCAAGCACATAACATACATTAAATTAGTCAATGAAAATATAAACAAATTGGTTATATTTGTCAAGATTCTTAAAGTATATATAACCATTGAAGAATGGGGGCGGGGTCACAAATGTGTAAATGAAGTCTGTAACAAAAAGAGTCACAGTTATTGCTGACGATCACACTGCCAGAAAGACGAGTACTGATTTCTTTTTCACTAACCCAAATGCCAAACAAATTAAATTTCATCATTTAAGCGTCAAGATAATCATTTTTTTTACATTACTAGCCAATCATTTGTTAAAAACATTTCATTTCGTCTTGATAATACATATTAAACTGTAATGAAAACAGTCTTGATAAAATGTGACAATACAGATGAAACGTTTTAAAATTAAATAAATAATTTAAATAAATAAATAAATAATAATAATAATAATAATAATAATAATAATAATAATAATAATAATAATAATAATAATATCAAACAAGCTTGTCAAGAGATTTTATTGTATTTTCAATGGTGAGAGTCAATGTTAAATATTGAATTGTTTGAATCGTAATTAATTAATTATTAATTAATCACAAATGTCATCGTTGCAGTTATGCTAGGAATATCAACTAAATCATCTACAATATCCCTTCAAGTGGTTTTTTTTCTTCCTTACAAGTTAATTTTATTTGAAATATTGAGCAACCAGTTGTTCTTCATAACCTACTACCTGTATTGAAAACGTCCGATATAGCCACTTTAAGGGAACTCCTAAATATTTATCAACCAATCAAAACTAAGTTCAATGCAGACTACTGGGTAAACATTCAGTCAAACAGAACATGAATTTGTCCATACCATATCGGATTCATAAGGAGTGTCATCAGTATTTTTTTTTTACTCCTGGAATGCAATAATACGATTTTGGAAGTACATGATTGAATACCGTGCTTCAAAAGTCACTCGTTTTAGTACAAAATAAATTTTTAACCTCTTTAAAAGTAGATGGATGAGGTCATAAGTTACATATGAAGTTATATTTATAGGTTACTGCTTTGCATTAAATAGTTTTACTAATTTTTGTTGGTTTGTACGGTAATATCACAAAAGACGTTATGTGTATGTCTCTATGTATAGGTCTCTAAATGTCCCTAGAGTAATTCGTATTCAGGTAAATCCCTTGCCACACTGTTCCACCCGATTGAGGTCAGCCACTTGCAACATCGTTGCCAGTGTCCAGTACCGTGAGGTCATCTCCCTTCAATCCCCATTGTCCGTATATAGGCCCAATCTATTGTCACTTTACATTCCCTATGTTAATTTTCTCTGTCCGTAGAGTGACCCAACCATGTTAAAGTTCCGTTGTCCGTAGAGTGCAAATGATAATCATTAGCAATGAGTCCCAATTGTGAATAGGGTTCCCCCATTCACTACTGACGTCGACAAAATCCATGATGTGGGAGGATGACTCACCGACTCTGGCCTCAAATATAATGACCCTTTAGCAATCTGAATATTGGGCTTTGACTAATAGGTATATGAAATAGACCTTCAGTCTGCCATTTCTTACTGGGCTGCAATGCTAACATTTTAAATAGACATGTAGTCTGGACGTGATATGGATTTCTCTGATTACATCATTTAATGTCACATGACCTTTTGCGTGATAGCCCGGGGCTAAACCATATTAAACGACAATGAATCATTTAAAACGTACATTACTAGAGGTCGTACATATGTCGGTGAAAAGTTCAGAGTGTCCATTTTACAAATATCAAGACAAAGGAGTGGGAGAGGAGAAGAGATACTTTTGTGTAAATACAAATACACAAATTAGTTTGCATGATTTGTTCATTCTTTCCTTTTACGAGGGATGAGGGCACAAAAGATGAAAATGATACAATTTGTTTCATAAATTCAATATAAAATTAGTACGCACTTGAGATCCGCTAAATATGGAACTGAACTTCAATATCTTTAGACATAAAATGCTTTTGAAAACATGAAAAATACTATATTAAATGGAAAGTGTGTGTGTATATGTGTGTGTGTGTGTGTGTGTGTGCGAACGTGTGTGTGTGTAATTTTAACGTAGTTTTAACACTTTTTCAGTGAATTGCTACGATATATACAATGTCACAGTTTATAGTTATGTTCAGCACTGGGGTATCATACCTCAGACATGTCCCACCCAGTCACATTTTCCTTACGCTAGGTCCGCCATTCCCAGGCCCGGACATATAGCCATAGGGCTTCTAGGCAGTTAATAGAGTCTGTGCCCCCTTTTTTGGTAATTTAGCACAAAAAAACTTGTGCCCTTAATGTGCTTCATCTCAGTCCCTGGCCGGGGCCCCCTCCAAGGTTGGGTCCTTACGCAGCTCCGGGGCCCCCTCCAAGGTTGGGTCCCTACGCAGCTCCGGGGCCCCTCCAAGGTTGGGTCCCTACGCAGCTAACTGCCTAGTTTGCCTAGGTAGAAATTGGCCGGTGGCCATTCCTACACTAACCTCTTATTGCTGAGCCCTAAGCGATGCTGCGGCTAGAGTCAATTTCACAATTCATTCGCATGATTCAACATAGTTCGAGCCCGCGACCGGCAGCATATGAGGCTGACGTTTAACCAATAGGCCACCATAGCTGTTGGGACGTTTGAAGGAGTGAAACGATTTATGTTTCAAAGATTATATTAAAAGTATTACTAACCAATTATTTTTTCTGTATATGGAAAAACAAAGTGTTTGAACCTTGTTAGTTCCGCAATTCCGGTTTGTTTAACGGAACGTTTGGAATTTATGAAGACTATTAAGAATATTAGAGATGAGACTATGAAATAAAATGTATACAAATGACAACATTTAGTTCACGATAAATATGCTAATGTTATAATAGATAAAATTGAATTAAATAAATTTAGACTGAAACGAAACCTATAGATACTAATTCTTGTTATGAGCTACAGTAACATTGAGCCGTTAAAGCTTGGAAAAAAAATGAAGAAATGACTGACGAGAAATGTTAACATGGTGTTTGTCTTGCCCCCGCCCTTGTCATTTAAATGTTAGCCATGTAACCATACGAATGCACAATGTAATATTACTTTCCCGTTAATCATCGTACAAATGACAACTCTTAGTAAAAAAGAAGAAAGACTAACATTAAATGACATATTTCGGACATTTTACAGTCTGTATTAAATGACATATTTCGGACATTTTACAGTCTGTATTAAATGACATATTTCGGACATTTTACAGTCTGTTTACGTTTTTTATTTGCCGTTGATATTTTAGAATTGAGAATCAGGATATTAACTCTTTGTAATTTTGCAGTTATTAAACCCGGTGGCATCTTGGCAACATTTCGACAAAAAAGAGCAGAGGATGGAAACAAAAAACACTGACCTAAGAGACCCGAGAGACGCTTGTTCCCTCTTAGTATAAGCCATTCACAATTGAAAAACACCGATAATAACTGCCATTTATTCGAGAAAGGTATCCGTTAGTAAACCTTTAAAAAAAATAACAACATCGTCTTTAGTTTATGAATATAAATTTTGTCCAAAATTAGTTACTAAATTAGATGGTTGCCATTAAAATAATAAGACAATCAAATGCTGGATTATAGGTTTCATTGTTAAAAAAGTATATTTGCGAAACACATGGTGTTATGTTGTAGGGCTTAGCGCCATTTTTTCAGCACACGATAGTCTATACATGGCGGCCAGTATTAAAGGTGGAGGAAGAACCCGGGAAAACCCCGGAAATAACCAGCGACCCACGAGAAGCAACTGGCAAGCTTTCTCACATACCTCCATTAGCCGAATCTGAGACTCGAACCCACGCAGACAGTGATGATATGGCAGTGATCCGTAACGGAGAGCGCTTTAGACAACTCGGCCACTCGTGGCCCCCGTATGATGTTACGTACTACATAAGCTCCTACTGCCATATTTGGCTAATTATGCTGTATTACGTAGTACATCTGCTCCAAACAGACTTCATGCCAAACAGACTGACTGCCATATTAGGCTAATTACGATGTGTTAAGTAGTATATTAGCTCCAAACAGACTTCATGCAATGTTATGTTGGACTGGCTTACTATCTTGTTTAAATCTGACTGTCATATCGGGCTAATTACGCTGTCTTACGTAGTACATCAGCCCCAAACAGACTTCATGCAAAGTTATGTTGGACTGGTTTACTATTTTGTTAAATCTGACTGCCATATTGGGCTAATTACGCTGTGTTACGTAGTACATCAACTCCAAATAGACTTCATGCAAGATTTTGTGGGACTGGTTAACTATTTTGTTCAAATCTGACTGTCATGCTGGGCTAATTACGCTGTACATCAGCTCCAAACAGACTTCACGCAAAGTTATGTTTGACTGGTTTACTATTTTGTTAAATCTGACTGCCATATTGGGCTAATTACGCTGTGTTACGTAGTACATCAACTCCAAATAGACTTCATGCAAGATTTTGTGGGACTGGTTTACTATTTTGTTCAAATCTGACTGCCACGCTGGGCTAATTATGCTGTACATCAGCTCCAAACAGACTTCATGCAAAGTTATGTTTGACTGGTTTACTATTTTGTTTAAATCTGATAGCCATATTACGCTGTGCTTCCTACAAGTCTGACTGAGTGCAATCGATAACTTTCTTACAGACATTACTAAGATTCAAACTGTCTCTTTCATTGCAATGGTAAACAAAAAAAAATTAAATATATGATTTAAGTTATAATTAGAGAGAAGCAATTCAATGTAATTTTACTTCATTATTATTATTTATCACCTCTGAATGAAAACTTTCATGGGTTCTCCAGTTTAATACACGGTCAATATGGAGGCTTGCTGATATATAAAACGTGTCTGAGTGGTTTTACGATTCAAACGATACGTCTTCAAATTCTACCATGTGATCAATATTGGATGATTACCGTAGTGTGGGTGCCCCGAGTGGCCGAGTGGTCTAAAGCGTTCTTTGTTATGGATCAATGCCGTCTCACCTCCATATGCGTGGGTTAAAGTTTCAGATTCGGCCAATGTGGATACGCGAGATAGCTTGTCAGCAGCTTCTCATGGGATGATGATTATTTCCGGGCTGGGGAGGGGCTGGGGATAGCATCTTGTGTGCTGAAAAATGGCGTTAAACCGTACAACAACAACAACAACCGTAGTGTGTCACTCGGAAAGGTATCTTCCTTTAACGGACTGAACCATATATAATCTTCATGTAACATAATTTCAGGTTTAGGTAATGCTTTATATATAAATATTATTATCTGTAGAATGGGGACACATGCTTCCAGTGAGCGCACATCACCTTAATCCAACTTGTATTCATTATATGTATGTCTCTGCCTCTGTTGTGGTTGGCCCTATATCATCCATGTATCTCGACAGGACCTTTACAATTTCCCTGTTGACCAGTTTTATATTCTCTTTTATTTTTCATTCACGCTATTGTCATGTAACATTATGTGCTAGAGATGTTGCTTTTTTTCAGAAATTCGGTGGACCTAATTTTGTTTTGTAACTTTGATTTAGATCCTAACCTTGATTAAGGGTTAGTGGCACCAACATAAACAGGGTTTATTTCAATTTTAAAAGGATTGGTTATCTTCGGGTTCTGGTTAGGGGTACGTGATATAAACGATCACGTGACTCCTTCCCCTTACGTGATTTCGCAATTCGGGGATTTTTCAAACTGAGTATTATAATATGATAAAATATTTCTTTACTGAAACATTCTTAGTTTGGGATATTTAAAAATAACGTTAAATCGTTTCCTTTTGTTGTAGCCCGTTTCTGAATCCATGTTAACTTTGCCTCAGTTCATTGAAAGAACTCCAGTTATCTCCCTTTTGCCAGTAACAGATACACAATTTAAAACTTCGGCCGTTAATTTTGATAACCTGGTTCAAACTCATCTTAAATCGTTTACCGTTGTGTCAACTGTTCCAGGGATACCACTACATATTTCATTATTCAACGTCCAGTCAGTAGGATCACAGGAAAAACGCACATAAATAGTTAATTTTATCAACGACCAGAATATCGACGTCTTCTTACTGACAGAAACATGGCTAAAAAAATCAGGCGATGAGCCCAAGTCCGCGGATTTAACACACACCGATTACTCCATCAAGTCGTTCCCCAGCAACTCTCGCGGAGGTGGAATTTCTGTCATCACAGAATTCCACGATAAAATGCCTTAAATGCAACACAACCTTCAATTTCTGCCATACATCGTTTGAACTAGTTCAAACAACGCTCGTACTGGAACAAAGGTCAGTCCATTTTTTCTGTCTCTACTGCCCTCCTCTTAGTAGAAAAAACAAACTGACTGAATACCTCTTTTTGGAGCAGTTTCCGAATCTTCTAGAGTATGGAAATTCGATAGGTGGCAACCTAATTATTCTTGGAGATTTCAACTTTAACTTTGACTGTCCTGGAAACCCATACACGCCAAAACTCCTAGATTCCATTCATGATTTCAACCTTAAACAGCCAGTTAACCAACCAACCCATAACCTTGGTCACATTTTAGACTGGTTTCTTGATACACCTGCTGATAATATTCTGCAATCTACCCTTGTATCCCACGAACATGCATCAGATCACTTCTGCATTGTGTGCAATCTCGATGTATCAGTCCTTAGCCCATCACCTTTATTTGCTACTAAGAGAAACTTTCGTATGATAAATAAAAACAATTAATGCGTGACATCCAAGAAAACCTAACAACTTACTTACATCCTACACCAGAAGAACTCGATAACTGCCTGCGTTCATTGCTTGAAAAACATGTTGCAGCCACCAAATGCAGAGTATCAAAACAAAACTGTTCTCCATGGTCTACCAATGTTAGGAAACAGCTACGCACTGCTAAAAACCATCGCCGAAAAGCAGAGAGGCTTTGGCTTTCCATCAGAGTCACTATTCGTAAACAAATATATCAAGCCTCTAAGAAGAACAGCACAAACATAGTCCACTTTGCAAATGTATCCCACTACAGTACTAAGATCACGGAGAGTTCCAGCTGCAAAGAGCTCTTTGAGATAACTAGCAAACTAATGTCAAGGAACAAATGTACACTACTTCTAACTAGCTTCTCTCCAGTAGACCTTCCAGACCTATTTGCAAATTTCTTCCTTCATAAATCACAAACCATTAGATATTCGCTTGACAACACAATTTCAATTGACTCGTCACCATACAGTTATGATACAGAATTTCACCGACAACCATTTGGAGCATTTGAACCTGTCTCTATTGATTTAGTACGGACAATCGTGATGAAGAGTGCACCATAGTCTTGTGAACTTGAACCAATTCCAACATCACTGCTGCTTGCATGCTTAGAGCCAAAAAGAGCCTTCACTAACTGACGTTATTAATATCTCTATCTCTCTCATCGGGTGAATTCATTTTTCATTTTTTTATAACTGCCATCGTAAAGCGTCTGCTGAAGAAACCAACACTTGACCATAACGATTTAAATAAATACCGCCCAGTTTCTAATCTCCCTTTGATATAAAAAAAATCTTAGAAAAAGTTGTTTTTATCCAACTTGTATCTCATTTGAATTCAAACAGTCTTTTTAGCAATGTACAGTCACTGCATATCGCCCTTGCCACAGTACGGAAACTACTCTTCTGAAAGTATTTAATGACATTCTCTCTGCTTTGGATAGTGGAAAGATTACAGTCCTCACCCTCCTTGATTTGTCTGCAGCATTTGACACAATAGACCATACTATATCACTTCACCATCTCCAGCATGTATTTGGCATTCAGAATATAGCCTTCAGTGGTTCAAGTCCTACTTAGTCAAGAGGACACCAGTTGTATCTGCAAATATAATAAATTGCAGCCCAGTTGATTTATATTGTGCTGTTCCACATGGGTCTGTTCTTGGACCTGTTCACTTCACTCTGTGAACTCAGCGCTCTCAAGTGTGATCATCAATCAGTGTCTTACCACTTGTACACTGATGATACCCAAATATACAGGTCTAGCCACCCAACTGAAGTTGATGCTACCATCCATGGAAGAGAGAGGTGCATTTCTGATGTGAAATCATGTAACAAGCTGCAGATGAATGATGATAAAACTGAGGCCATTCTGATCACAACACTAAGACTTTCTCATTCACATCCTTTACCTCAAACAATAAATATCAGCAACATCAACAATACATTCTCACAATCAGTACGAAACCTAGGTGTTATTCTAGACAGTAATCTCACATTGCACCAACATGGCATGAGCATAT
>JAQISU010000198.1:1580000-1620000 GCA_029339505.1 Unio delphinus | reverse complement strand
TACATACATACATACATACATACATACATACATACATACATGCATGCATGCATGCATGCATGCATGCATGCATACATACATACATACATACATACATACATACATACATACATACATACATACATACATACATACATACATACATACATACATACATACATACATACATACATACATACATACATACATACATACATACATACATATCCATGCCATTTTAAACAAGGTTTAGTAATACCAATATTTAAAGGAGGGGGAAAAAAGAAAATTAGATATGAATAGTTACCGTGATATAACTATAGCTCCAGTGCTTCAGAAAATCCTAGAGCGAATTATATATAATAGACTACTTATATTTTCTAAGCACATTAATTTTCCAAATCCATTGCAACATGGTTTTAGGAATAATTGTGGTAGTATCACTGCAGCGTTTTATATCACAGAATCTATATGCTACTATATGGATAAAGATACTCCTGTCTATGCAACATTTCTTGATAATGCTAAGGCATTCAATACAGTCTGGCACAATGGGTTATTTTACAAGCTGTACAAACTAGGCATAAAAGGGAAGACGTGGCGCATCATGAAAGACTCGTTTAAAGGAGTGACCAGTTCTAATATTATTTGCGTGCAAATTGTCCAAATATTTCAATATTAAACAGGGTGTAGTTCAGGGTCGTATCATGTCCGCTTGGTTCTTTCTGGTTATGATAGACGATTTGATCACTGATTTAGATCAAACTTTGCGAGGCCTAAAACTTGTCGATCTCCACCTGCCGTGTGTCTTATTAGCGGATGACACAACTGTAATGGCTAATTCGCATCATTCGATGCAGCATCTGCTCGATACAATCTCTAATTATGCGAAAAGGTGGAGATTGAAATATAACGCAGATAAAATTTGCAGCATACTCTTTACAAACAAAAGAAGAACTTGTCACAGAATTATGCGAAAATTGAATTTTTTTTTCTTGAATTACAAACTAATTTCACCATTTTTTTTCTTTCGTCGTACATGCGTTACCTGGGGTGAATAAGTGGTTTCTCCAAGGTAAGCGGCGTGTAACGATTTGCATGTGCCTGACTTCGAATTACATGAAGTCCGGAACATTAGAATCACGGGGTGCACGGTAATTTTGCCGTGATTTCTGCTCACCTATTTAAGGGTATATAAGGCAGAATATTTCTGATAAATATTACGGGACCAAAAGTATCTTATCATAGGAAAGATAGCTCGTCATACTATCTCCACAAAAAGGGGTGAGTATTAAATTTATATTTCGTTTTATTGTGAATTTTTATTCAGTTTATCATTTCATATAATGATGCCTTTATTACAATGCAGATTTTAAACGTGGAATATTTGGAATTACTAGTCACTATTAGACTTTAAATGCAATAGCGTAATCTAAGGTTTAGATTATTTTTTGAGACAACTATTTTTAGTCTGGTTTTCTTTATTGTAGCTGATAACGTCTCTGATATCGTAGCTGATATTGTAGCGGAGCATCTCTGATATTGTAGCGGAGCATCTCTGAAATTGTTGCTGATTGTAGCTGAACGTCTCTGAACGTATCTGATTGAAGCTGAACGTCTCTGAACGTATCTGAATAGTAGCTGAATGTGATTAATTGTGCCATTTGATTGTGATATCAAATTGAGGTATCTGACTGTCTGTCTGTCTGTCGGATTGTCTGTCCGTCTACATCTGTCGTGACGTGTAAATATCCGGAAATCTAGAAGTCCGAGTGTCGGAGCTGTCTAGAGTTGTAAACATCCGGGGTGGCATCTAGGTATTTGGGAACGTTGGTTCTAGTAGATGCTGTATGCTGTCTGTACGTATAACTGTGGTGGATCCGTGAAGGGCAAGTGACCGATAAAAGTATTGAGTCAACCCTAGGTATTCGGGGAAACTGGGCGGCGATTCAACAGGTGGTGAATCGTACGGTTATACAGGGTCGAGACACATGGGTGTGTTGCAATTGTAGTACAATTGAATACATTGTTATATTTACATAGTTACTTCAAATCACAATAGTATTTCAAGGGATTATATGAATCTCAATAAACGTTAGCAACTTGATTAAATACATGTATATGTTCGTGCTAGTTGTCGCAATCCATACGTGCGATAGTATAGTTTGATGTTTGTGTTTATTATCGTAATTTACACTTGCGTTAATATAACTTTTGTAAAGGTTCCTTGGATCTGTGTATAGTCCAAGAGATTCCTTTGTATCTGTGTTTAATTTTGTATTAATATTTAATTTATTCATGTATTGTGAATGATTGTGAGTGTAACTGTGGGTTGAACGCATGAGTTATTGTGTTGATACATCATTATTTTTCATTAATAATTTATTTCATAAATTTATATTTTCTTTCACATATTGTTTGTGTTGTTCATTTAATCCACCATCCACTCGGTAACAATTCTGTTACAGAACTGATATCCCTTCTTTTCTATTCAACAAAACGCCAATTCCAGTAGTCAAAAGTAAGAAATATGCCGGCATACCTCTAAAGTACAACTTTAAACCTAATGACGCGATAAAAAAAGCATGCGATAAAGGTAAACACTTATTAAACACTTTTTATTTTATTGGTATCAGAGACAGGGGAATGAACCCTCTAAAACGTATGAAAATCTGGAAAAGAATCATTCTACCCGCAGTCCTATATGGATGTGAATTATGGTCGAATATGACAAGCCCCAATATAAAAGAACTTGAGCTATGTCAGTGATATGCAGTGCGACGAATGCAAGCTTTCGATAAATATTCGCCCACAGAGGCAACGCGTAGTACCTTAGGACTCTGGTCAATGGAAGCATGCATAAATCAATCAAATCAATCAATCCTCTCTGCGCCGTCTGGTGCTTGAGGCAACAGCAAGGGAGCACCATTTCCGTCTGTCGGCAGATATTGCTGGGGCGGTCTGATATGTGAGGCCTCTGGTCTTAAGGTCTCTCTCCACTGTTCGTCGTCAGGTCTCTTTGGGTCTGCCACGGTTCTTTTTCCCCTGTGGGGTCCATCTCAGTGCCACCCTTGGTAGTGAGTCAGGAGGCATTCTGCAGACATAGCCGAGCCATCTCCATCGCCGAGTTGAAATGATCTCAGAGATGGTGCTTGCACCCGCTCTGTGGCGAAGTTCCTCATTTGAGATCGTGTTTGGCCACAAGATCCTCATGATGCGTCGCAGGCATTTGGTTTGAAACACTTCGAGCTTGTCTTCTATGTTCGCAGTGGACTTCCAACACTCTGAGCCGTACAAAAGGACGCTCAACACGTTGCTCTTGAAGATACGGATCTTCGTGAGGACGCTGAGGTTTCTTGTCCACAATAAGGGCTTCAGCATTGCGAAGGTCTGGTTGGCCTTGACGATTCTTGTGACGACTTCCCTTGTGCTATCTCCATCCGTGGCGACCTTACTACCATACATAGATAAGATGAAATTGTGTTTTTTCAACCGGCTGTGTAGGGGCGATTGGACTCTTATATGGAAAAAGATTTTCATTTTGCGCTTTTGTCAGTACTTGACCAACCCATTAACACAGACTAGGTTTATAGCAGATATTGACAAAATATTCAAGAAATATGGTATGGGAAGTGTTCTCTTAGACTATGCAGTAAGAGTACAAAACCAAGGTAAACTTGTTTGGAATCGGTATATTATTGATAATATTCAAAAACTTGAAGAATCAACCTGGAATACAGATATTGAGCTAAGGGGCGATTTAATTCACTTCAGAAACATTCATTTGGACTTAAAACCAAGCAGTATATGGTTTCTTGGGCGTAAATTTCCATCTATGTTATGGTCTCTCTCTGAAATAGTGAAACAATATATCATACCTGTTGGAAAAGTTATGATATGCAAACTCTGTGGAAAAGAGACTGACGACAGAGCGAAACATCTTATCTAAGGTTGTGAAATGCTACTTGAAGAACGAAACGTCTTCTTTGAGAGGGCACTTTAGAGGTGAGAGACGGGGTTATTTTATTCAATCGAGAAGACGATATACTATTGGAGGCACTTCTTGGAAGCAGAGTAGATTGCTTGTCGTCTATCGACGATGACGTATGGGATAAACTCATGTTGGTAACGGCAAAAAGCATAACCTCATTTTACAATAACATGCATGCCCTACTCTCAAACAAAATGTCATATCATAACAGCAATATACAGTAGTTAAGCTAAATACATAAATTAATTAATTTAAAAAAAAACAAGCAAAAACAAATATCCTGCTGTTGTCAAATTCCGCAATTTTGTTGTATGACAGATCACGGAGATATAATTCTATCTGTCTTATATAATATAAGAATGTCACATTTTGCTATCTTTTTCATTTGAGAATGGTTTCATGTTGTTCCACATATATATGTATAGATGTGTGTATGTGTGTGTATATGTGTATGTGTGTATGTGTTTGTGTGTGTATATGTATGTGTGTGTACATTTATGTGTGTGTATGTGTGTATGTATGTATGCATAATCACATATGTCATGTAGAAAGAACTACATTGATAATTACACTGGTATACGTTTCACCCTTTTTTTTAATACACTTTTCTGTTGTATTGCATGATTTTGTATTATCTTGAATTTGATAAATCTGATGTTATCTCTGTTAAAGAGGAAATAAAGTCAGTCAGTCAGTCTGTCAGTCTGTCAGTCTGTCAGTCATACATACATACATACATACATACATACATACATACATACATACATACATACATACATACATACATACATACATACATACATACATACATACATGCATGCATACATACATACATACATACATACACACCAAATATGTGTTTAATATATACTGTACCAATGATCCAACAGTCACCCGAACTGACCATCAGTCTGACCACTCGAGCTCCTTGCTTTTGTTGCGTACAGACATCATGATATGCTGTTGTTTTGACGTTTGTTTGTTTGATTAGGATTTTTAACGTAGCTTTAACAATGTTTCAGTCATATCGCTACGATGTCTGCATTGAGGCAGTTTATAGTGATGTCTAGCACTGAGACATCATGCCGCAGACATGTAGCATGATGTCTCACCCAGTCACATTATCCTGACACCTTATTTTGACGTAAATGCGTCAATATATCATGCTTCTTTATCTGTTTATTTCTGAGTCAGTATGCTTCGACGGACAATCTAAACCCATGAAAACTATTGTTTAACGTATATATTATTACCACCCTTTCAGAATATATCGTGATAGGCCATGTCCGTCCATTAGCCAGTCTGTCCATCGGTGTGTCATGGGTCCGTTCTCTCAGTTCTTTTTGTAACATGAGCTATACCTACATCATAGTAGATGATAATGACTCTTTCGAATTATGGATGCATTCATCACTCCCCTACCCCTTGAGGTAGGGAAGAATGGAGTTCATATGTCTCATGCTATTTTTAACATGGACTATGTGCGCAAACAAAAGTGCGGATTATTGTGATCTCTTTTATCTCCATTTTTTTTCTTTAGTTTTAAACAAAATCTGTATCTTAGTACATAGATATTGTATTGTGAATTATTTCACAAACATAAAGGAAACGGACATGATTTACTATTATTTTTGGGGGTTTTCGTGGGGGAGGGTGTTTGTTTTGTTTTGGTTCTTTTTGTTGTGGGGTTCTTAGAACTCATTACATATCTAAATATTTAACGACTACTGTATCTTTTTCATCTCTTTAAACTTACAAGCACTTTAATTTACACCCTGTTGATGGATAAGCAATACACATCAGCAATACACATATGGTAATTCATAAATTAATTATGTTTTACAGCCTCAATAGCGTGCCCTAGAGTCGACGTTAAACATATTCGATTTAACAGTATGCAAAAGAAACCCAGACACACCAAATAATCAATGGTTCCCAAAAGAGAATTTGTTTGTTTCTTCCCGAATGGGTAATAAATACATCTTAACATTGCCCTTATGTTCTTTTTATTGAGGCGTGCAGACATCCTACACAAAAGTCCTAGTAGATTAAATAGAACATTGGATAATAAAATGTGCTTTGTTTGAAATTATTGTCAAGATAATTCCATGTAAATTCGAAATGAGACCATAGATTGAGAAGAGTGTCTTCCTTAATTTGAACACAATTTACCAAGGGAACAGCTGATCTAAAATGTTTATTGATTTTATCATGCTGCTTAAAATACGTATCATTAATTTCATTTCATTTTAAGTGTATTCCATTAATATTGCTTGAGAACTTGAGTTTGAAACAATTACCGGACAACAATGTTTTAAAATATTACATTGAATGGGTCACGTCTAACCCGTACAAAACAATATGTAAAATGATAGCAATTCTACATTGAATGGGTCAGTTCTGACCATTATAAAACAATATGTAAAATGATAGCAATTCTACATTGAATGGGTCAGTTCTGACCATTATAAAACAATATGTAAAATGATAGCAATTCTACATTGAATGGGTCAGTTCTGACCATTATAAAACAATATGTAAAATGATAGCAATTCTACATTGAATGGGTCAGTTCTGACCATTATAAAACAATATGTAAAATGATAGCAATTCTACATTGAATGGGTCAGTTCTGACCATTATAAAACAATATGTACAATGATAAAAATTCCACATTTAATAGTTCATTTCTAACCCATCGAAAACAATATTCAAAACGATAACAATTCCACATTGAATGGTTCACATCTAACCTATATGAAACAAATTGTACAGTGATAACAATTCTCGTTTGAAGATTCTAGATTTAGAAGAATGTTATTTGGACCATGAATTGTTTATTGAATTCAATATCCTCTTCTTTGTTTTATCGATACATACCGTTTAGGATACGCAATTAATTTTATGTAACGAAAGGGGCAATCTGAAAAGAATCAACATTGAAAAGTTCAAAGTTTGCAATCTGGAACCCTCGTTTGTGCGCAAAGCATGTTGACTGATCGCCACCATACTTCTACACAGATACGAAATTACGTGCTTGGCAAATATTTAGACGATAAATGAGAAACAATTAATTTTATGCATTTCTGAAAAGTAATGTTCACTTTAATCTCTGTTTTCCCTGTTTTCTGAAGTTTCAAATTCCCTCAAAACAGCACGAGTTCTAATGTTCTATTTATATAAACAATTTTAGAAAAACGTTGTTCAAACCCAACTTGTATCTCATCTGAATTTAAACAGTCTTTTCAGCAATGTACAGGCCGCACCTTGACTTTGCCACAGTACTGAAACTAAACTTCTGAAAGAAGTTAATAACATTATTAGGGCATAACCGACGTTTGATCCGGAAATCAGATTCCACCGGATAGTATGAACTTCCGATTAATCGGAGTCGGACAAGGCAGGAACGACCAATTCAGATAATAAAAATAATAAAGTTGAATTTCTATAGCACCGTGTCTAACACTGCGTGTCATTCAATAGTGCGTTAATAAAGTTAAATAAGAAGTCAGAAAAGTCCAATATGGTCACCACAACCACGCTGTGAGACAATCTATTTAAACTGGCGGGTGAAAACCGGAAATGAAGCCGGATATGGTAAAGTACTAAGTAACATGCTAGACACGGCAAAACCTGGTACCAGAAACCCGGAAACGGAAGATTAAATTTTTTAGAAAAAAAGTACGGATTTAGCATTTCCGATTAATTGAATCGTATCCGGAATCGGAAAAATTTCATGCCCAAAATCCAGAATCGGAAATCGGTAGAAAAATGCTAATCGGTTATGCCCTAAACATTATGTCTGCTTGGGATAGCTGAAATATTACAGTCCTCGTCCTCTTTGAAGGGTCTGTAGCATCGAACACAGTATATCATGATATATTACTTCACCGACTCCAGCATGTATTTGGCATTCGCAATACAGCCTGACTGTGGTTCAAGTCGTACTTAGTGAACAGGATAAAATTGTGTCCGCAAATGGAATAGACTACAAACCAGTTGATCTATGTTGTGGTGTTCCACAGGGGTCTTTTCTTGGTTCTGTCCTCTTCATTTTATACACTCAGTCGCTCTTATGTGTCATAGATCATCACTCAGTGTCTCCCAATTAGTATGCTGATGACACCCACATAAATAAATCTAGCAATCCAACATAAGTTGACGCTCCCATCCAAGGTGTAGAGAGGTGCATTTCTGATGTAAAATCATGAATGGTATGGAACAATCTACATATGAATGATGATAAAACGGAGGCCACTCTGATCACAACACTTTAGACCTTCTTATTTGCGTCTTTTACCTCAAACAAGAAATATCAGCATCACCAATATTAAATTGTACGAAACCTGTATGCTTCTCTCTATTGTACTCACGCATTACATCAACGTGTCATGTGTGTGTGTGTGTGTGTGTGTGTGTGTGTTTTATGTTAAAGGTGTTAAAAAGTGGTTCTAAAGATTAGGCGCTATACAAAGTCATCATTGTTACTATTATTATGTCGATACTCAATTTCAGAAGATCCGTGATGACCGGATTATTGAAAAGAATCCACTTGTGGATCCTACATCCTTGAAGAAGATGTACTGCTCACCATGCAGTTGAAGCAAATATGTATAGACGCGTTTCCGCTATAAATATTTCTCCACCACTAGGCTATTTGCTGAAATTGTCTTAAAAATAGTTAAATCACCCTGAAACTAATTATGTAATGATATTTTCAAATTTTTTGTTACTCGTTTTCGCAAAAGAAGTATAATAGTATGTGTTTTCGTTGTTTAATGACAAAACCTACTGTTTTGCGGTGGGTAAGTACATTTCTTTATGTATGTGCAATAAATCAATCATTTTCAAACAAATAATCCACGAATATATGTAAAACATGAATTTGTAGCAATAGCTAATAAATTAACGTAGAACAGACAACAAAACAAAATATAAAATCTGCATTACCTAGATATGAAAAAGAAATAATGATTGGTCTTCAATTTATTTAATTACTTATTTATTTGCATGTGAATTATTGTTCACAGGTGCTACTGTTATGAATTCTATGATCGGGCCTGCTGTTCTTGGCGGTGGGGGCAGTGCATACGTTGTTATCATATTTTATCGTTAGAAAACCCGTACGTAACTATAGCGTCTATTCCATATAACCTCAAGAGCGCCTGCATTAATAAATTAGTAACATTTGTCTATGTGTCGAATTCGACTAAGGAGTGCGACTGATGTTTAAGAAAGTTTCAGTTTCTAACACTTGGCAATATAAAGTAAAATTGTAAATGGTTTATGGCAATTAAAAATGGTTAAGGGAATTAAAAATGGCGAGGGCAATTATAAAAGGAAATAGTTTGAACATACTTTTTCAATAGCGATAACCTTGACAATCACGAGAAAAAATTATTCTGATCTTTTCGCAAGCAACCTGTCAAAATTTCTGCTTTCAGTCGGTGAGTCAAATTTCGGGAAGCATCCAGTAGAAGATGAACATATTAACTGGTAAATAATATATAGTTGCATTTCCATTTTTTCCACAGGACAGTGGCCAAGTCATGGTTCCAAACCAGTATTTCGTGTTTCAAAAACAGAGTAGCAGACAGAACGAATATACATCATAAAGGTATGCACTTCCAACACATTCTTTTGAGTGTTCCTAATTCTTCACTCAGGTCAAAGTCAGATAAATCAATGTCTGTAACAAACTGCACAGCCATGGTTCTTTGTTATGACCGTTCTGCTTATTGTCCGTTGTAAAGATTCGGGTGCCTTAAAATTTAATGAGAAAATGATGTTTTCTTCTCATGAAATGTTATGTGCTGTGTCCGGTTTGCTTACTGACTGTTTTAAACATTCGGGTGCCTTGCAATTTACTGAGAACAATATGTTTTCTTCGTATTAAAGTTTATGTGTTATATCCGATTTGCTTATTGACTGTTGTAAAGATTCGGGTGCTTACTTTTTACTGAGAACATTATGTTTTCTTAGCATGAAAGGTTCTGTGTCATGTCCATTTTGTTTATTGTAGGTCGTAAAGATTCGGATGCCTTACAATTTATTGAGAACATTATGTTTTCGTGGAACGAAAGGTTATGTGTTACGTCCGGTTTTCTTATTGACTGTTGTAAAGATTCGAGTGCCTTACAATTTACTGAGAACATTGTGTCTTCTTGGCATGCATTGTTCTCGTCAAGGATGGTGTGCTCTTTGTTTTTATCTCAAAGTTAAGTACGTAACTAATAGTAACGTTTTTTGGTTTCTTTAGTGTTGGTTCAATCTTTAATCCCATGGAAAATCATTCTCAAGCTTCTTTCTGTAGTAATATGTATGTATGTATGTATGTATGTATGTATGTATGTATGTATGTATGTATGTATGTATGTATGTATGTATGTATGTATGTATGTATGTATGTATGTATGTATGTATGTATGTGTCCATGTCTGTGTGTGTATGTATGTATGTGTGTATGTATGTATGTATGTATGTATGTATGTATGTATGTATGTATGTATGTATGTATGTATGTATGTATGTATGTATGTATGTGTGTGTGTGTGTGTGTGTGTGTGTGTGTGTGTGTGTGTGTGTGTGTGTATGTATGTATGTATGTATGTATGTATGTATGCATGCATGCATGCATGGATTTATGTATGTATGTATGTATGTATGTATGTATGTATGTATGTATGTATGTATGTATGTATGTATGTATGTATGTATGTATGTATGTATGTAGGTAGGTAGGTAGGTAGGTAGGTAGGTAGGTAGGTATATATGAATGTATGTATGTATGTATGTATGTATGTATGTGTGTGTGTATGTATGTATGTATGTATGTGTGTTGTTACGGTTATTGGACTTAATTTATTTACTTTTTATTGTTAAATCCAAATTTGTCATTTGGGGTTTGATATTCCTTAATTGGGAGACTTTTTCTAGAAAATTCAGGTTGACCCAGAATCTAGTTGTAAACAGGCTGAACTTGGCTTGGTTACCTCTTTATCTGACCTTGCTTCAGATTGATAGACAGGTTTTTAATATTATTTGTTAATTTCAAGGACAACGTTTTATTTTTAGTAATTAGTGGCTGATTTTTCTTCTGGTTCATTCTTTCAGTACGTGACTTGCTAAAGGTAGCTTCTTTCTATGACCTTCCAGAATCACATGATTCCTTTTTGTTTACGAGGGAATTACATATATATAGCTGTGTTTTGGAAGCTAACATTAGTAGAATTTTGGGCTTTAAAATGAACAGTTGTGTATTCATGCTTGAGTTATAATTTTTATTATCTTGTTCTGGACTTTGTGTAAATTCATTGAAGAAAGAGGATTTATTATCTATTTGGAGGAGAAAACATGTGCTCATAATTCATGTGGATGATAAATTAAACAAGAACTGCATCACGTGACATTGTCAGCCATTTTGGATTACATCGTCAAGATTCGAACCTGGAACTATTAGAACATTTATTTATCAGGACTCTTGCAATTCCATTAGTGGATTATTTTTGTGAATTCTATATTGGATTAATGTTGGATTTGATTTTCTAAAACTGTAAGTTTATTTATTTTTATGAAAATAACTGTACTTAATAAAATTCATTGTTCAATTTATACAAGCTTGTTAGTTTTCACTCTTTCTGTGTTGCTGCTTATTCGAGCCTAAGCACGTAACAGGGTGTATGTATGTATGTATGTATGTATGTATGTATGTATGTATGTATGTATGTATGCTTGTATGTATGACTGACTGACTGACTTTCTTTATTTCCTCTTTAGAAGAGATTTCATTCAGTTCATGTTTCGTAAATACAAAAAAGTTATGAACATAGTTTGTGATTAAATTACTTACAGTACACTATATAGCAACAAAAGCAAAGAGAACTTAATGTCAAAACACATAACGTGAGAGAAATCGTTGCAAACGAGTTATATACGCAACATAGATGAAGAGAGGGAAATAATGGAATTGTAATTATTTGCATTCAACTAAAACGATTTAAATCAATTATCATGTTCTCATTCACTTAGAACACATTTGAGTTATTTATTAGACATAAATGAATTGGGTCCATTTCCTTAATTTACTGAATAAGCATACTATGGGATATCATTTACAAGTTCATTTGCTCTTCTGTAAATTGCGTCGATTCCATCAGCCACCACACACATGAATGTCTGCCATGAATGATCATCCATAGAATCAAAGATGTCCACTCTCTTGCCCAAAAGGATATGAAGTAGGGTGTCATTGTCCTGACATAAAAGCCAGTTGGAGTCTAGGATGTTGATGGCATCTATTATTTTTTCAAACATAGTGTCACGCTCGTCATGTAGGGCGTTGCAGAATAGTAACATATGCTTGGTTCTGTCTATAATTAATCTCTTGCAGAGTTTACAATTATTTTCCTTCTCTATTGTAATGGGACACATAAGCAATGTTAGCGAAAGTCCAAGTTTTATTAGGAACACATTTACCAAGTTTCCAAACTGCAAGTGGTTGAAGATTAGTATGGACACTTGCATAATGTAAAAGTTCAGGTCTCATTTCAAGTTTAGATCTCCACAATGATTCTTCGCAGCAGTGAACTGCCATTTCAATAATCATCCTCCATGCCGATTTCGGGGTAGAATGTAGTGTTTTCACGTATACGTGGAAAAACCCGCCAAGCTGATATTTCAAAAGAACACGATATATATCTTTAACAAACCCAAAGCTCTCGCTCTCATGTATCAAGAAATCAAGGATTCTTCTATGGAATATAATTTTCCATACATACGAACCTTTAGCTCTGCAGATTTTATTGAAGAAGCCAAGTTTAATTTTGTCCACATAACCCTCATTGGTCCACAGTCCAAGACTGCTAATTGTTGTTTTTGTACAAGAGCGCTGATCGAGACCTATAATTCTTCTTGCCGCCTTTCTTTGACATACTTCAAGATCGTATACCTGTGACTGGTTCAAGCTGGACCACAATTCACATCCATATGTCAATGCAGGTAGTACTATTTTGACCATATTGTAGCACTATTAATTGGATTCATTCCACCCTTTCCAATGCCAGTCCCTACAATGGAATAAAAAACTGACCTTCCTTTATCAGAAGCATTTTTTACTGCAGCAGTACTGGAGAGATCTGCGGAGTGAGAAACCCCAGCGTAGGTTCTAGAAGAAACTATAGGAATCAATTTATCTCCAAGCATGAACATAGGTTTCTGTGTGATTTTCTTCTTCGAAAATATGACAATATTGCTTTTATCAGCATTGTACCGCAGTCTCCACTTCGATGCATAGTCATTGAGGTTAAGAAGTAAAACACACATACCATTAAATGACGAAGATAGCAAGGACGTGTCATCTGCTAGTAAAACACAGGGGATACTCAGAGTGCCAACTTGTATTCCAGATTTTGTAGATTCCAGCAAGGATATTAGGTCATTTATCATGACTAAGAATAGCCATGCCGATAACGTTCTTCCTTGACCAACTCCTTGATTGACAGCGTATGGTTTCGAATGATATCCGTTGATAAGAACATGAGCCTTAACTTCTTGAAATGAATCTCTAATTAATTTCCACAGCTTTCCGTTGATTCCGAGATGGAATAGCTTATAAAAGAGGCCATCATGCCACACCGTATTAAAGGCCTTCGCATTGTCCAGGAATGCAGCATACACTTTTGATTGACCTTCCATATAATGGGCTATTCCTTCTTTTATAATGAAGGCTGCAGTAATGCCACTGCATTCGCTTCGAAAACCTTGTTATAATGGGTGAGAGAAACCGATTTTATCGCTGTAAAGAATTAGCCTTTTCAGTAATATTTTTTCAAAAACTTTTTGAAATACTGGAACGATTGAGATATCTCTATAGTTATTCATATCTAACCTATCTTTTTTTCCGCCTTTAAAGATAGGTATAACATTTACAAGTTTGAAGTAATCAGGATACGTTTCCAAGGAAATTATTCTATTTTATACTTTACACAAAATATAACTAATCGACTGACAGGCAAACATTAAATGCTCTGCACATATGTTGTCATGTCCACATGATTTATTTTTCTTCAGCTCTCTTACAGCATCTTCAATGTCTTTCGGTAGTATGGTTTCACACATACCCTTATCAGCTCTGTCATCAATATTTGAATCCACAATATGTTTCATTTTGTTTCTAATTTCAGCTGCAAACGATTCGTTAAAATTAATATCTGGTATTTCAGTACTTAACATTTTAAAATGTTGGCACCATGCGTCACGAATTAAATCAGGGTCCCGTATTATTTCTCCTTCTACTTTTAGTTCAGAAATATCTTGTCTCTGCCCCTTCTTATGTAGTCTTACTATTCTGAAAAATTTCCCTACATCAAGTTCTGCAGCTTTTGTATGTATATATGTATGTATGACTGACTGACTGACTGACTGACTGACTGACTTTATTTCCTCTTCAATAGAGATTACATCAGGTTAATCAAATTCAGGATAATACAAAATCATGAAATACAACACAAAAGAATATAAATGAAACAAATTGGAAACGTATACCAGTGTAATTATCAATGTAGTTCTTTCTACATGACATATATGCTTATGCATACATACATATACACACACACACACACGCACACACACATATAAATGTACACACATACACATACATACATATTTACCCACCCAAACACATATTTATACATACATATATACACACATATACACACATATATACATATATATAAGGAACAGCATGAAATCCTTCTCAAAGGAATAAAGATAGCAAAAGGTGACACTCGTATATTATATGAGCCAGAGAGCATTATATCTCCGTGATCTGTAATACATCAAAATTGCGGAATTTGACAACAGCAGAATATTTGTTTTTGCTTGTTTTTTTAAATTAATTTATTTATTTATTTAGATTAACTACTTATTATTGCTGTTATGTTATGACATGTTGGTTGAGAGTAGGGAATGCATTTTATAGTAAAATGAGGTTATGCCTTTTACCGTTACCAACATGAATTTATACCATACATCATCGTCGATAGACGACAAGCAATCTACTCTGCTTCCAAGAAGTGTCTCCAATAGTATATCGTCTTCTTGATTAAATAAATTAACTCCGTCTCTCACCTCTAAAGTGTCAATCACCCTCTCAAAGAAGACTTTTCGTTCTTCAAGGAGCTTTTCACAACCTAAGATAAGATGTTTCGCTCTGTCGTCAGTCTCTTTTCCACAGAGTTTACATATCATAACTTTTCCAACAGGCATGATATATAGTTTCACTATTTCAGAGAGAGGCCATAACATAGATGGAAATAAGAAACCATATACTGCTTGGTTTTAAGTCCAAATGAATGTTCTGAAGTGAATTAAATCGCTCCTTAGTTAAATATCTGTATTCCAGGTAGATTCTTCGATGTTTTGAATATTATCAATAATATCCCGATTCCAAACAAGTTTACCTTCGGTTTGTACTCTTACTGCATAGTCTAAGAGAACACTTCCCATACCATATTTCTTGAATATTTTGTCAATATCTGCTATAAACCCCGTCTGTCTAATTGGGTTGGTCAAGTACTGACATCAACGCAAAATGAAAATCTTTTTCCAGAAAAGAGTCCAATCGCCCCTACACAGCCGGTTGAAAAAGCACAATTTCTTCTTGTCTATGTATGCTTCCATTGACCAGAGTCCTAAGGTACTACGCGTTGCCTCTATGGGCGAATATTTATCGAAAAGCTTGCATACGTCGCGCTGCATATCTCTGACATAGCTCAAATTCTTCTATATTGGTGTTTGTCCTGTTCGACCATAATTCACATCCATATAGGACTGCAGGTAGAATGATTCTTTTCCAGATTTTCATACTTGTTAGAGGGTTCATTCCTCCGTCTCTGATACCAATAAAATAAAAAGAGTTTAATAAGTGTTTACCTTTATCGCATGCTTCTTTTATCGCATTGTTAGGTTTAAAGTTGTACTTTAGAGGTATGCCGGAATATTTCTTACTTTTGACTACTGGAATTGGCGATTTGTCGAATAAAAAAGAAGGGATATCATTTCTTCTTTTGTTTGTAAAGAGGAAGCTGCAACTTTTATCTGCGTTATATTTCAATCTCCACCTTTTCGCATAATTAGAGATTGTATCGAGCAGATGCTGCATCGAATGATGCGAATTAGCCATTACAGTTGTGTCATCCGCTAATAAGACACACGGCAGGTGGAGATCGACAAGTTTTAGGCCTCGCAAAGTGTGATCTAAATCAGTGATCAAATCGTCTATCATAACCAGAAAGAACCAAGCGGACAAGATACGACCCTGCCCTACACCCTGCTTAATATTGAAATATTTGGACAATTTGCACGCAAATAAAACAGAACTTGTTACTCCCTTAAACGAGTCTTTCATGATGCGCCACGTCTTCCCTTTAATGCCAAAGTTTGTACAGCTTGTAAAATAACCCATTGTGCCAGACTGTATTGAATACCTTAGCATTATCGAGAAATGTTGCATAGACAGGAGTATCTTTATCCATATAGTAGCATATAGATTCTCTGATACAAAACGCTGCAGTGATACTGCCACAATTATTCCTAAAACCTTGTTGCATTGGATTTGGAAAATTAATGTGCTTAGAAAATATAAGTAGTCTATTATATATAATTTGCTCTAGGATTTTCTGAAGCACTGGAACTATAGTTATATCACGGTAGTTATTCATATCTAATTTGCTTTTTCCCCCTCCTTTAAATATTGGTATTACTAAACCTTGTTTAAAATGGCATGGGTACTCCTCGGCCTCGTACACTTTTTTGAAGACAGTTTCAAGTAACCGTACACTGCTTTGAGTGTCCGCAAACAGTAAATGCTCGGCAACAATACCGTCGTGACCACATGCCTTATTTTTATTGAGAGAACTAATTGCACTACTGATTTCTTCTCTATTTGGAATTTTGTCAACAACTTCATCAAAGTGGGAATGGGTTTCTATACTCTGTTTTTTAACCTCTGCTAAGACCATCTGGTAATGATTCTTATCGTACAAATAGGTATTGTCAGGTAGTGACAAATTGGAAAAATGATTTGCCCAAAAGTCTCTTATGGAGTCTTGGTCACGTACAATTTTTCCGTTAGATTCAATTTCGTATATGTAATCACGTTTATGTCTTTTATTCCGTATAAACTTATAGAAAGTAGAAATATTGAGCTCTGCAGCCTTTTCAAGCTCACTGAACTGTTTTCTGTCACACATTTCTTTTGCTCTCAGTAACTCTTTTCCAAAACATTTCTTCGCTTTCTTATAGTTCGCGTATGACTGAAATTCCCATCCTCTTGGCCTACCATCAGAGATCCATACCCTACGTTTCAGCCTCATTTCTGTATGAAACTTTTTTACGTTTAGTAGTTTCCAATAGGGGTTAGCGTATGGGCAAAACCTTTTTATGGGCAGAAACCTAGAAGCTGTGTCATGTAAAATCTTTACCGTGTCTTGAATATTAATTTCAATAATCTGCAGCTTTTGTATGTATATATGTATGTATGTATGTATGTATGTATGTATGTATGTATGTATGTATGTATGTATGTATGTATGTATGTATGTATGTATGTATGTATGTATGTATGTATGTATGTATGTGTGTGTGTGTGTGTGTGTGTGTGTGTGTGTGTGTGTGTGTGTGTGTTTGTGTGTGTGTATTTATGTTTTTATGTATGTGTGTGTATGTATGTATGTATGTATGTATGTATGTATGTATGTATGTATGTATGTATGTATGTGTGTGTGTGTGTGTGTGTGTGTGTGTGTGTGTGTGTGTGTGCGTGCGTGCGTGCGTGCGTGCGTGCGTGCGTGCGTGTATGTATGTATGTGTGTGTATGTGCGTGCGTGCTTGTGTGTGTTTATACATTTTAAGAAACGCACATAAACAGTAACTCTTCATATGCATAAATGTGCCTTGGAAACGAGCTACATATTTAGTATTCTCATACTGTAGCAGAGATAATGTGCATCCCTCCGTATGTCTGTCCGTCTCTCTGGTTTACCATCTTAAAAACCACAAGTTTGAAGTTCAGAAAACTTTAGAATTATGTTCCCGTTGCATCATTGACCCTCATCTTAATATGGTGCATATAAAGGGGCGGGGGCATGAGTGCTAGATACAAAGAAATGACAATTATGACGATATTTCTTTCATATTTTCTTATCAAGCTTTATAGATACGGTCACAGCACAAAAGGCTCGTTATACTGTTTAGGGACGTTGTTTTATTATCCCTGGATCGGTTTGTGGAAGTGAATGGAGCGGACGGTGTGGGAATTATAGAGTTCAAATATGCACTAAAATCGGTGAGGACTGGTGATGGCTAGCCATATCAATTCTCATCTTTCTCATTTGTAAAGATAGTTTATTTTGTTTTGGTAGTTTTTTCTCACTACAAAGCTCTTAACTTTGTATCGTTGTTACGTTTTCGTCATGGATGATGTCTTTAAATACTGAATTTTAGTTGTGACTTGAATTTGCTAAACAGATCAACGAGATTCACCATTTTGTCGAGAATGTATATGATTGTTATTATAGATTAGTTAATTCTACTGTGGTCAAACATATCTAATATCTGACTAAAAAAGGGTTACGCTAATAAGAGGGTTAGCGATACATTGGATAAGTCAAACAAAGGACTATACCAACATGCTTTGCAAGCACATTTCGTGTCAGTATGGTTGAGGGTGGATTGATACACGGAAAGGAGAGTACTTTTTACTGGAAGCTGGAGGGTGGAGGCGGCAGTAGCAACATTGTCGAAATCAATAATTTGAAATGAACGTTATACGGATTTCGGTTCAAAGTGATTCCGTGCACATAATAAAAATTTGTGTTTGAAATTTTGTTTTATTATTTTACTTTTATCTGGTAGGGAAATCTATTTCAAATGATTTGTTTATGTGAGATACGAATTTATCGCACATACCGATGAGAGCAACAAGAACTTAATGAAGAAAACACTCTGTCATTATTTTAAATTGTACATCTGTCGTTTGGTCCAGCTGTTCTCCCATATACTGCATGATCAGATAATTTATCTGACAAGGAAAAGTTGCTCAATAACCGTTTGAGGAGTATTTTGCAGTGTTTATAATTTTGATTCTTTTGCTTTAGTTTTGTACCAGACCCGGATGTTAGTGCTAATTTTAAATAAAAATTAATCTTTACGTTTAAGTATAATCAGATGCTAACGTTTATTATTTCAGGTTTTTTGTTTGTGGGTTTAAGACCATGTTTCAGTACATGATAAGTTATATATGGCTCCAGTATAGCTGGTGGAGAACAAACCTTGGAAGAACCACTCATCCACGGGTGGATGCAGGTACATTGTCTTGCACACAGACATTGACACACTCGATCCCGTACGGACTTAGCTTAACATTGGGCAATCGCTGCCAGCTTAACAATATATACAGCTTAAAAAATATATACAGCATAAACAAAATATACAGCTTAAACAATATATACAGCTTAAACAATATATACAGCATAAACATTATAGCTGCTGAATACATCCATATATGATTACGATAATACGATTACAATATATAATGATTACGAGAGTTGTGTCATACACAGCGAGTTATGTGGTCATTCTACTAAATACATACGATGTCAATTTCTACATTCTTGACGTGCATATAATTGAAAGCTTTGAACGTCTTCTCAATCATAAATTAATATTTTTACGTGTATGTGGCGCCACATGGCTGGTGACCTAACTAAAGAAACATACTCTAGAGCCTTTAGAAATTTGCAACGACGGGCAAAGAAGTCGATTGCAACTCTTGCTTCTGTTCCCAGGAGTTGAAATTCGTACAGCTTAAAACGACAAAAAATGTGTCGTGTTTTACGAAAACCATGCAAATAATATAACCCGAATTTAATATAGATTAATAGCCCACATGATGTGTACAAGTAAGTAATTAAGCTCGTAAGCAACTATGTATGTATGTATGTATGTGTGTGTGCGTGCGTATGTATGTTTGAATATGATTATGTATGTATGCATTAAGAGCAAATTAATGAATTTACCATTGGCATAGTTTCACTGAGCAAATATAACTATAGTGTCATGTTTCTGATTTGAGGTATTTAAACTTGAATGTACCTGAACTGGTATATGAATTTAAGGCTACTGTTATATCACTGGGCAGCTTTGTGTGTGTGTGTCTGTGTGTGATTTGTCGCTTTAACAATTTTTCAGTCATATCGGTACGATGTCCGCATAGTGGCAGTTTATAGTGATGCCTAGCACTGGGGCATCATGCCGCAGACATGTAGCATGAGGTCCCACCCAGTTACATTATCTTGACACCAGCCCCGCCAGTCTTAATATTAACATGTTAATGCTGAGTGCAAAGCCCGGCAGCTGTAAGTATTGTTTTTGTAAGTCATTGATATGATTCGACTAGGGATCGAACCCACGACCTCCCGCATCCGAGGCCTACGCTCTAACCACTAGGCCACCGGACCGGTTGGCAACTTTAGGAACAAAGAAATTGGAATAAATGTAAGATTCCTAGAAACATCAAAGAAATAAAAATGACTTGCAAAGGCAATATAATACGAAAATTGTATCGCAAATCAAGAACAACATTAATCTTAGATTCTTATACCATTTCATATATCCGTAAGTTTCATCAACTATTGTACATTTCTGACCAACGTGAAAAATATTGTGCCAACTTTTAGCACGCACAGCCTAATGTGAAATTATCTTCCCTTGTGTCATAGATTTACTTAAAAACAGACTATGTCTTTAGACGATAAAAAGTTTGACAAATGTATTTTATACCTAGAATGTAAGGAAATAATGTATATTGATTTACTTTAAACTTCTCAATACCCATCCCTCTGCACAGCCATATTTTCCTACTGTCGCTATTTGTTTCCACACAAGCTCTATGTAACGTAAATAAGAAACGGAGCACGTTCATATCTTGAATAATGTTTTTAATCGGCGTCGTCCTTCTTCTTCAACACCGTTAGTCACAGGACCCCAAACAGATAATGTTCGTGAGACATGCATGATTTATATGATAATAATTACAATATATTCGTAGAACTGACTTTTGTTAGAGAGCAGGCCACAAATAATGACCCGCAGGTAATAACATTGGCTCGCGGGCCTGTAATTTGACCAATCTGATTAAAATTCAGCACTCATTTGGTTTTACTAAATATCGTGTAAAGGTCTACGCTGCTTCCCTTTTTTGGGGTGGGGTGCTTCCAATTTATTTAAATTAATATAGAATACCGACCCTGACGCGTTTTTGTCAGAAATTGAAGTAGTGATAGAGAGATGCAAAGCTCTAAACCCCCAGTCAGTGGTGCCGACAGTTAAATTAAGGAATATACAAATTGAAATTTAAATAACAACAATTTAATATAATTCCAACAGTAATCTCTCAAATACAATTGAGTTAATCATATCACTCCACCAAGTGACGGCCTAGTTCATCCTTTGAGTTTGTGTGTGAAATTTTCCCGTCTGTCCTGAGTCCTACTCATCTGTATGTTTCTTCTCCTTTCCTTGGTCTCCCTCCGTTATCCTTTCTACTTCTCCTTCTGTCCTTCCTTCTCTCTTTTGTCTCCCAGAGACTCGGACCACAGCTGGGGTGATTTCCTTTGGTCCCTAAACTGCTTCTCTTTTGTCTCCTAGAGACTCGTACTACAGCACTGAGGACTTCCCTTTGGCCCCTAAAACGTCTTCCCTTTTGTCTCCCATACACCTCACACATTTTGCCGACAAGACATTATAGCCTCAGGGTTTAACATACCCATGATAACATCTGGTTTCTTCTGTCCCGTGACATATCGAAAGTAGGTTTTGCGACTAGATTTTGGTGTGGTAAGCATTTATGACTGCACATTCAAGCATGTACCTGTGGCAAGCGTTTGAACGATTCAGATCACCAGGCACATTAATATTAATGTGTTAACTTCCGAAACTGTATCCTTCGATTTCGCATCATAATCCCATATATCCCATATATATGACGCAGAACCTATACTCGCACTTTCTGAATAGGTATTATGTCAATTTAGTATGGTGCTGGTCTCATGTTAACTAATAATACTTTTATTTAAACTGTAAATTCCCTATAACGGAATCAAAAGTGACATACATTGGAGATATATGCAATGTCACCGATTGGATGACCAAATCACGTGACCTGCTGAGATTTGACATTGATATTGCGCTGATCTGTATACCAACTAATCATTTAAGCACTTTAGTACACTGTTAGATCTAATTAAAACTCCATTAATAAAGGTATTGTCATCTGTCATGCTGTTATGAATGTCTAGTTGCAATATATTTTGAATGGTGGACACAATTTTGTTTTATAGTCGTGGGGTATAAAATAACCTATCATCAATCATTATTGTCATTCATATTGGTGATACACTGTGAGTGATGCATACACTTTAGAGACGTATATCTTAACTGGTGTTGGTTTGTTTTCAGTCAGAGAATTCAAAGGGTCTGAGAGCGAGCACCAATGTCATACAATTTATATTAAAATCTAAAATATAAGGTGAAACAAGATAAACTGGAAAAAATACTAATTTTCAGAATTGAAGATAATTAGATAACAATTAAAATAAGTAAATTAATGTTTTGCAATTTTCTTTTAATACAAAAATCTTGTGAATGGAAGGAAAGATAAAATCATATGTGTAATAGTTATGACAAGTATCGCAAACACGTGTTTAGACTTATATCTATCCAATTGTTGATCGACCGTGCTTCACGGATAAACGTCACTTCCGGAGTGAACAGAAAAACGTACGACAATAAATTGTAACCATTATTATGAAATGCTTTCATAATTCATGTGTAAACTTCAGATGCAATCTGATTTATTTGTTTACTTGTGTCCATTAATAGTATCTAAAGAATGAGTATGCATTTCCTGGAATCCATGTTATGTCAATTTCGTGTTCATGTTTTCTGGAACCAGGAAAAAATAAAATGAGCATGACGTGACATTTCAAAATGATTTATATCTGTATTCGCTGAAATAAGATATTTGTGTCGGTATATTTTGTCGATACATTTCTAACCATAGTTATGACTCAGTGTTCGGATCGTTACATATATTGACATAATAAAATAAAAAGGCAACTTAAAAAAGGCAAAGAAAAATTTCAAGAAACACTCACAATATAATCAAAAAGTGTAATTTTTACAGACTAACGTGAAATAATGATTTAAATGCATGCTGCTCATAGGTATAAGTCAAAGATAAAAAAAATGTTTATGGTTACACTTCACTGATTTGTTAGACTCATTAAAGCGACAATTAAACATGACTAACTGGTAAATCATATTGTCACGTGGTGTAAGAAAACAGTTGATCTATTCTACAGGTCATGTACATAAATGTCTTCCGACAAAATTCGTCATTCGGAGTACTTTGGGTAATGTCAATACGTGTTATATAATATTACAACTTTAGACCGATTCAGAACAAGGAGAATACATGTTCGTGAATTAACTATTGCTATAAGGTCAAAATCACGGTTATTTTCTTTGAAGAAACTTGTCGCAGGCCGAGAACCTCTGTTTGCAATTAGCAGTGATGTCACCGGTCGGTTTAGGTCGGAGTCCGAACACCCGACATGGTAACACCTCAGTGATACCACCATAGACCATTTCAAAGAGACCACCGGAATCTAATTCGAACTAAGATAGTAGAAATTTGGGCGGTTTTCTTATGGAGCCAGATATTATTATGTTTAACTCATTGAGAAAGAGTCAGTGGACGTTTGGACATTGGCGAGAACAAATCTTACGAAGCTGGAGGCAATAGAATGCGCTCTGAGTGCAAAGTTGTACGTTCTCTGAAAGACAGATAAGGACTATAAGATGCAAACAAGGACGAGACATATAACTGGATTAGAGAAGAGATAACAAAAACAAGAAGCAAAATAGAATACGAAAATACGAAAAACTATATATTAACTGAGATAAGGCCTGGAAATTTTGGGAAAATCTGGGCTCTTTAAAAATACTTAGCCTCTACTTTAAATACATGCACGATGCGTGGATGACGGGGGAGGTAGCAGGTAGAAGGCATAGGATCAGAGTATTGCCGAACTGTCCACTGTGCAAAAGAGCACCTTTTAACAAAATGCATGTAATTATGCATAAATTAAATAAAAAAGGGGATAAATAATTAAGGAAATAAATAGACTAGGAAATATATTAAAGAGAATTTATTATACTTCGATGGAGACTTTTTAAAAAAAAAAAGACATAGACAAAATTACCAGTTTTATGACAGACACAATGTTTAATTGTGGCCAGATCATAACGATAGGAAAGTAAAACGTTTATCTCGACTATACGATGTATTATTGTCTTTATTCCATCCTTTTCTCCTCATAAATCTTTATTAGTACCTAGAATAGGAAAGAACGACAATGGAACAGGAACTATTAATGGGGGACGTACAAAACGAGGACCTCGTGGGACAAAGTCACACGGCGCCGCTCGAAGTGGACAGGCCTTTGAAAGAGTTGGAAAAAAGTCCCATTAAGGGATAAGCAACAAGCCCAAAGAAATACCAATACACACCTAGTGCAGGAAATTGATATTGTAACTACTTATTTCTGGTCTATACTAATTTCACTACTTTGTGCAGGTCCCGTACTGCACAGGGAACCCGTTGAGATGGTATTACTATACAAGAAAAGGTTTTGGAATTTATATGGAATAACTTAAATAAAATAAATAACTCGAGCCGACACAACTCGAGTGGGGGAGAAGTACAATTTAAGTAAAAATATGTACGGACCCCTTCTCGAACACATTTGTACTCACTTTGAAACAAAGTGATATGCGAATATCGTCACAAAACATGCAAGCAGAAAAACGATAGGAATTTCTCTCAACGAAAACAATTAGCATACTATTATTTCACCGACTTTAAAAAAAACAACAAAGTATCACAAATTAATAAGTACACCGGATGATCCAATTGTGAAGGCTCATAGAATACAGGACAACTGTGAACAGATTGAAAACGTAATAGGCTATCGACCCAAAAAACTGAATATATATATATATATATATATATATATATATATATATATATATATATATATATATATATATATATATATATATATATATATATATATATATATATATATATACAAACTAATATATAGCACACATATATAATACTAATATAAATAGCACACATAGGGCATAGGTGACCTGTAGCCAAGGTCCACCAAAGAAAATAGGGAAGGATTTCGAGATTAGGGGGATACAACCTACTCGGATGATCAACCCTATAAAAACACACTAAAAGGAAATACCCCGCTCAAAAATTAAATATTTTAAAAAATTAAACTAAAGAGAGAGAAAGAAGTTTTTTCGTATTAAATAGAAAACACATAACTACATATCGGGTGGTGTAGGGTGGGAGGAACACACCCCCACATGAAAACTTTCTATATTTTGTTAGTTCTAGGAACGAGCTTGGAACAAATATGTCTTAGGAAGCATTCCGGATGGGAAGGGACGCTAAACGAAGATTAGAGAAACGAAGACGTGGAGAGAATGTAGAGATATGTTGCTGAGCGAGGAAGGATGGCCAGAAACGGAACGAGGGTACCGGATGTGCCGACAACGAGACCCGGAAATGAAACCCAAGGCGGAAGTTACAGATGAGTAACATAAAAGAGACACCGGAATGAGAAACGCTCAACTTTAATTTCGCGGGATGAAATAATTGTCAGTTTGGATAGGTCGTCGATTGTTTTTTTTTTTTAAATTTTGAAAACCGTGATATATTGTTTCTAAATTGTTATGCCCATCACTTTGTAATTTTACGTTATATACAATCTGGATCGTCGGCTTTGCAGACCGCGGGCACGGAAATATTTAACCATTTAATTGTCCAAACATCGCCGTGGTTAGTAGCAATTCCGTAGCGAGCACGTGGCACATATAATTGCAAATACTATTTGTCAATGCTAGGACTGAGTGAAGATTACAATAAAAAAACCAGACTAGCTATCATTCTTCATACTCCTATCTTAGCTATGTCTATGACATGCTGGTCAGTTCATGCCGTCCATCCATGAAATTGCCAAGTAAACCGCTGTTTTCTGGTAAAATATTTATGGTGAGTGTATATGAATAGCATGAGCTAAATGAAAACAAACTGAGGAATAATGTTTTAAATACCAGTTATCGTTATAAAAGAACGTGTGTAAATGCAACTATCTTGTTTTGATTCTAAAGTTTATTTTACAAATGATCCCAAACATAAGTTGCATATCTTATATGCATTAGACACCATACGTCTGAAATATATTCATAAAACGTGCTTTTACGCTGCATTATACAACCGATGCTTGGAGGTTTTATGATGCCAATTATATTGAAAATATTAATTTTTCATTTGTAAATATATTGTTGGTGAATTAAAGTCTACTTCAAATGCATTCGTATATTAGGGTAAATTAGTATGCAGAGTATAAGACATAAATATATTTTAAAATATTAGCTAAGAATTAATAAATTGACAGAAGATAAATATCCTAAACAGCGCCGGTGCATAGAAACACAGAAACGCCAGAATGCAATGAAAACAGACTTAATATTGTATATTTATCACGATGATGGTATAGTTTTCTTATAGTATGTGCAGTTATATATTTTTGAGATAAAAACACGTTGCAATATAACTTGATGTGATTCGGAAAGGTCAATATAAGCTCATGAAAAAACGTTTTTAACTCCGCCTTTTGGAATGTTTTGTTTGGAATGAATATTTCTGTCGGCCATTTTTAAACTCCACTCGCAAAAGAAAATTGAGGAAAAATTATCTTGGCTGTCTGAATATGGATCTATTATTCCCACAGGGGTTTGTTATGTTATGTATAACAATATCATAGTGAGGAAAGGGTATTGCTTTTTTATGGAGGTGTGCGTGTGTGGGTGTGTGCGGGGGGGGGGGGAAGGGAAGACGGTATATATGTACGCAAATATAGAATCCACCGTATATATATATATATATATATATATATATATATATATATATATATGCGTGGTGTAAATGTTAACTCACAGAAGTTAATAAACTCGCGAAATAAACTCACCAATGTTCACCGAATAATTTGAACATAAATTTGTCTCATAACTAACGGAACTTTATCCAACCGCAGCATGTTTACGCTGTATATATGATAATATGGGATGCAAATCCGACTTAAAAATACACTTGTATACGTCTTCTGTACAGTCGCTTGCTTCAGTCAAATACTCCAAATATTCGATCAAATGTCCATTGCGGTAAATGTGGGAATTTCTGCATACAATAATCCTATTTAGTACAAAAGTCGCAACAGTGTAATGTTTAGTTCTAAAAGTGACATTTTAGAGTAAACGTGTGTTCTAGGCCTACTGTCATACAATGTCGCATCATATCGCATTTATCATCTGTTTTGAAAAAATATTTTGTCGTTAAAAACGTTCTGTTTATTCGGATGGAAGCTTATATTATTTAAAATTTGTGAAAAGGTATATCTACTTTTACTAGTTCAACTTTGTTTGGGACTATATTTTAGTCTCGCAAAAGTTGGAAATTATTCAACTCGTTTCATAAATTCAATATTATATCATTACCCATTTAAGATTTTCTATATCATAACTGGAAATTGTCAAATTTGCGACATTTTTGAAAGAAAGAAAACCATTTATTATTTATAGTATCTAAGACAATTTGTACCTACGTAAATCCATTACTTATAAATAAATATTAGTAATGATTTATTAATTATGCCAGGAAGTTGGAACTTTATGAAAATCAGCAATTTAAAAAGCTGTACACTGTAAGTGTACCTATAAGTTTAACTATGAAGAATTATGCTCGGTCAATTATTTTATTGATCAAAATACAATGATACATGCAAGAAAAGCATGTCAAGACATTTCCGTATTTATATTGGAATTTACATTACAAAAAAAATATTCATCCCGTGATTGAGAGTAGCTACAAACTCCATATCCATTGTTTAATAATAATAATAAGAAGAGGAAGAAACAAAAGTACAGCTTTCCTTTTATGTAAGCTTTATGTTAACGCTTTATGCAGAAATTAATAAAATAATTAACCTCAGATATATAAAATTAAAAGAGAAACAAAGAAACACATTTTTTAGAGTCGTGGACCAGCTGAATGTGTGGAAAGACCATTTTAGTGAATCGTCCTTTTAAAAAACTAAACTTTTCAAAAAAAATGAAAATACGTCAATAACGTGAAAGCAAGACCACGACAGAGCGGATGAACAGACTCAAATTTCAGAACGAAACAAAGTTTCCCACTGAGGATTTTAAAGAAAAAGTGTCACCGAGACTTCTATCCGGGTTAATTTGTTTGTGTCAGTCAAATAGATTTACCTGGCTTGTTACCTTGTGTTTTGTAAAAAAAAAACGTAGCGGTCAGATGGCTTCAGACAATAATTAGTATATCAATAATAACGATAAACATGGAATCTTGCACACAAATAAATAACTCGACAGCAACTAGATGCAAGTAGAAAATATCTTCCGACTCGTGATTATGTCAAGAAAGAAAGAGCGTTCGGAGTCTCAGATGGAATTTACTGTAGGTGCAGAACAGTTACTTAGACCGGTTGCGAAAGTTATCATGGTTCTTCTTCCCATGTTAGAGCAAACTGCTGCAGCGACTGGAAAAACAGCAGAAAAAAAATATATAATAAAAACTAAAACAAGATTCTAAGATTCTACCTGACAGGTGAAATAGCTGCGTCTCAACCACAAACAAAACACAAAAGAAATACTTGATAATATTGACCAGCCTCGTTCTGAAGTAGCTGATGTAACTGATCTTATACCCACACTAGAACAAGAATCCGAGTCAGCAAGAGCGAGAAATGTAGCGAATTATAAATTTACCGTAGAGAGTATTGCCTTCTTACAAAAATTGACGGAGATAATTATCTGTGTATGCCACGCAACGGTTTGCTCGAAGATAAAAAAAATGAAGCTATGGTATGCTGATGATGCCATATATCATGAATAATGGTAAAAAAGCGATAGATCGCATTCACTACGAAGCAGATCAGGCCCGAAATAATGATACAAACTATATTGCATTTATCAATGGAATAGATAACTATATTGCATTTATCAATGTAATAGATAACTATATTGCATTTATCAATGGAATAGATAACTATATTGCATTTATCAATGGAATAGATAACTATATTGCACGATACCAACAGCTACAGCCAGTGTTAAAACCACCAGGCAAACAATCAGGAAACTGTCTTGCCACTGGCAGTATAAAATCAAACAAAAATCAAAACAAACAAAAAACAAAACAATTCAAATTAAATATAGATAACACAATCTTACGCGAGTTATAAAATCAGTCGAATAATTAAAACGTTTAGGAGCCTTAATACATTTATTTGTGAAATTAGTTATTCAGTTCCAATAAGTAATATAAAATAACGTAATTGTATTTGTGGCCGAGGAAAAGCACTCGTTCCTTCGTCATAACCGGGTAAAAATTGGCTGGGTGAGGACAACGGTTCTACGTTTCTGGATCATGTAGACGCATCCTTTCACTTTAAGAATAAAATTGAAATCAGATACTAGTGTGAATACATGATTATTACCAGCTATACTCTATACACTAATGTGAATACTAGCTTAATACTAACACTATTCTATATACTAATGTGAATACTAGCTTAATACTAACACTATTCTAGATGCTAATGTGAATACTAGCTTAATACTAACAATATTCTATATACTAATGTGAATACTAGCTTAATACTAACAATATTCTATATACTAATGTGAATACTAGCTTAATACTAACACTATTCTATATACTAATGTGAATACTAGCTTAATACTAACACTATTCTAGATGCTAATGTGATTACTAGCTTAATACTAACAATATTCTAGATGCTAATGTGATTACTAGCTTAATACTAACAATATTCTATATACTAACGTGAATACTAGCTTAATACTAACAATATTCTATATACTAATGTGAATACTAGCTTAATACTAACAATATTTTAGATATTAATGTGATTACTAGCTTAATACTACAATATTATAGATGCTAACGTGAATAATAATACTATTAATACTACTACTACTACTACTACTACTACTACTACTACTACTAATAATAATAATAATAATAATAATAATAATAATAATAATAATCATAATAATAATGAAGACTTTGTATAGCGCCTAATTGTTAGAAGCTTTAAGCGCTTTACAATACATATAATGATATGACTACAAAAAACTAACAAGCAAACGCCATAAAATTTGAAACCAAAAACATGCTGGCAATATGTAAGGTAGCAAACATTGTTAGGTGTTTTAGTTCGTTCTTGGAGTCGAAAAAGGCAACTTTGAAGAGCACGAGTGAAAGGGATAACTGTGTCGTTGTGTCTAATTTCAATGGGCAGTTCGTTTCACGTTGCTGTACCCTGGTATACAAAAGAACGTTGTCCATATAGTGGGCATAATGAGTATATGATTGTCAGAAGAGGAGTTATCTTGCTAGGGTCTACACATGGGTGAGGCCAGATAGGTATGTTGGACTGGAGTCCGTCAGTGAAACGTAGCACAGAGAACACATCTTGTTTGATTTAGGATCGAATGGATAGTCAGTGTAGGTTACATAGCAGCGGGAGGTTTGCTCTGATCGTGGTGATCTAAGGATGATCCGGACAGCTGTGTTTTGAATGTTTTGGAGTTTCTGGAGTAAGATATTGAGACGAACCAGAGAGAATTGAATTACATTAGTTCAGTTTTGAAAGTACTAACGAACACACAACCGTTTTTAACTGAAATATATTTGCGAATGGAGCTGATGAGTCTCAGCATAAGATATGCAGCCTTGCATATGTTCGTGACATGGTGCAATGTGAGAGTACTGTCCAGAGTAATACCTATATTTCGAGAGAAAATGGATACTAGTGTATTTTCTATGGAATAACCAGCTGGCGGTACGGAAATCTGATGCTGGTGAATCAAAACCAAGCAAAGGTGCGGTTCATGGACTTTTGGGCAAGTTGTTTTAGCTGTGGTCTCGAATTGATTAGAGCAAAATTTAGTATATAAAAACAGACACGTCTGACTTTTTAATTTACAACTCAAATTGTATGGAGTCTTTGAAAATCTGGGGAAAACATATGACTTTTAGCGGGATTCGCGCCAGGGTTGGACACCGTTCGGTCAAGTGAACACCCCAGTGCTGTAACAGTACTACTGTGGATATTAGCTTTATATTGGCTATACTGGTGATACTATCTGCAAATACTATTTTTATACTATCAATACTTAAATTACTACCTGTGAATACAGTATTTTATTTATGCTCTAGATACTAATGTGACTAGTAGATTATACGATATATACTCCTTGTGAATACTAGCTGACCAGTGACGCAATCAAGTCGCCGGAATATGTACAATGCATTTCCAGAAAGAAGCATAATACATTAATCAAACTTCCTAACCGTTGAAAAATAAATCAGCATCGCTAGAAAAATTGTAATTATCACTCTGTCATTATCATTTACATTATTTGCATTACAAAAATATACGAGACTGAGACATTAAAACAAGAAATTGCTTCGTGGGCTCGAAACGATTACCAGAAAACATATTGCCTCCAATTACTGTTGTGTCAATTAATACTCATTCTAACATATTGCTTTCAGGTGGTCCAACCATATTGTGAATTTTTCTATCAAGAACACTGATGTACCGTGTTATAGGTATGTTCTATGCGATACTATTGTTAACTTGAGTAAATCATGGATGGAATCTTATAAATCAAATCTGAAGTAAATATCCACAGATAGGGCGTAACAGGATATTAGAAATACAAAACTGTATTTTGTACCATGTTTGAGCATACACAAATACATTTTTAAAATTTATTTTGCTCATTAAATAAGTCTTGTTTCTGAATAATTAGAACAAAGTTGGTTTTTCCCGAAATATCTCGTACATCTAAGTGAATCTCAGACATGTCCGCTACTTACGTTTGTAAATTGTTTACATACCGGAATCTAATTGTATACATATTCATAAGAAATACCCACAATATCTCGTAGATAACGTATTTAAACTTCCCCAAACAGTAATTATTCGCATCAGAATCAAACTAGATTAAGGACTCCAAGAGAGACAAAAGGATAAACACCAAGACAGATATAAAGTCCCATATAATAAACTTGAAGCCTACATTTTGATGCTTGGAGTTCATTCAATAGGCATTTTTGATGACACCTCGATCGATCGATCGAGAGAGAGAGAGAGAGAGAGACATACTGTATGCTTCAGTATACAAACATAAATAACGTATACATGGGCATACATGTTTAACTAACCAGAAAAAGAAGGCAGTTCCATATGTGATATTGCCACAACATCGATAAAGTCCTATCGCTAGTGTCACTATCATTTTTCTCCCATTAATATATTTCAATATCATATTACGAAATTAATAAATAAACCGATAATATTTATTTCCCACGAGAGACTTCAGTCATATCTCATTAAGAAATATATAATAAAAATGATATCTGTTTCACACTTGAGTCATATCTCATTAAGAAATATATAATGCATTTATGATATCTATTTCTCACTAGAGAATATAGTTATATCTCGTTAGAAAATATACTATAACAATGATATCTATTTCACACGAGAGTCCTAGTTCACGCACAATCAGAATCACATAAATTTTAAGAATATTTTTGTTTGCTTGCTGCTTTAATTCGGTAGAAAAGTTTCCATTATTAAAATTATTATATTAGTTCCCAGAACATTGATTAAATGAATTAGTCTGTTGATGTACTAATACACTCTACGTTACTTTGAATAATAAAGTCAAAAGGGGTACGTTCAAAGAAGGACACCTCTTGTCTGCCCTTATCATTGTATCTTTATGGCAGTACGTTTTCTGATCCAACAGAAGGACGTGCATGGAAAGTTGAATACAATATTTCATCAACGTAAAATTTTTATTTGAATTTTGAACAGTACAGAAATATGTTGTTTATTTAACAAAAAGAGCAAACAATATAGCAAAAGAAAAACACACTACAAAGAATAAGAAAACATCGTTTTACTTTCACGGAAAGAAAAAGAAACACAAAAATCATTTCTTAGTACAAGAATCCAGTCTAAAACGTGTGTAGCAGAAAACCACAAAATTCCTCTCTATACCATGTCAACTACGGTGATCGCATGCTCTCTTGACACAAAAACCTCGATGATGAGAAATGCGTACGCCAAGACAAGATCTTTGCTTGTCCGTTCATGCAGGACATCGATGATCAGGTCATAGGTTGAGAGAAACAGTCCAACAAGTGTATTTACATCGCATAAGCTGGAAAAAAATAATCTTTGTCAAGGTAGACTCATAATTTCCACTTGACTTGCGTTGTGACGACTTAAATACAGCACGATTACTTATGACTCACAACCTCGTCATTGTTTAAAACCCTGAATGAAAATATTTGCCGCAAGAATGTTAGGTCAATTTGCACCTACCATCTATCAAGAAATGGGTGCACCCATTTATCTGTACCTTGCTGTTCAAAATGAATTGCTGGGGTAAATCTCACAATTAATGTAATTAATCTGCATATTCAGTACACTTGGATACAGGATATTTTCTCGACTCAATTCGAAGGCAGTCACAAAAACAATCCGTAGTATATGTGTGTTTTAGAAATGTAAGCAGTAATACATAATAACTCTTTTCTTTCGCAATCACACACAAGCGAAATGCTTTATGATGTGTATATATCGATTTGCAGCCGAAATGAGAGTCAATATTAAACTATTCATAAGTATCATTCATATCTAAAATACAATCTAACAGGTGGAGAAAACTATCACAAAGTCTATTATCCCCGAATACAGATCTTCAGAAAACATGCAAGTGATCGAAGTATATATTTATCGTAGATATTATGTTTATGACGAGTGGAGGTTTCTAAATGGGTCACAAAGCCCTCTTTCTTCGATCAAAAAGCTGTAACATTAATGTGATGTAGACCGTGGGCAAAAGAGTATTTCGAAATGCACGTCAGCCGTGTTTTTACTGCAAACTTTAACAATTGATAGAATTTATTGTACTAGAATATCAGTATTCATAGTATTTATTGTACTAGAATATCAGTATTCATAGTATTTATTGTACTAGAATATCAGTATTCATAGTATTTATTGTACTAGAATATCAGTATTCATAGTATTTATTGTACTAGAATATCAGTATTCATAGAATTTATTGTACTAGAATATCAGTATTCATAGTATTTATTGTACTAGAATATCAGTATTCATAGTATTTATTGTACTAGAATATCAGTATTCATAGTATTTATTGTACTAGAATATCAGTATTCATAGTATGTATTGTACTAGAATATCAGTATTCATAGTATGTATTGTACTAGAATATCAGTATTCATAGTATGTATTGTACTAGAATATCAGTATTCATAGAATGTATTGTACTAGAATATCAGTATTCATAGTATTTATTGTACTAGAATATCAGTATTCATAGTATTTATTGTACTAGAATATCAGTATTCATAGTATTTATTGTACTAGAATATCAGTATTCATAGTATTTATTGTACTAGAATATCAGTATTCATAGAATTTATTGTACTAGAATATCAGTATTCATAGTATTTATTGTACTAGAATATCAGTATTCATAGTATTAGTTGTACTAGAATATCAGTATTCATAGAATTTATTGTACTAGAATATCAGTATTCATAGTATTTATTGTACTAGAATATCAGTATTCATAGTATTTATTGTACTAGAATATCAGTATTCATAGTATTTATTGTACTAGAATATCAGTATTCATAGAATTTATTGTACTAGAATATCAGTATTCATAGTATTTATTGTACTAGAATATCAGTATTCATAGAATTTATTGTACTAGAATATCAGTATTCATAGTATTTATTGTACTAGAATATCAGTATTCATAGAATTTATTGTACTAGAATATCAGTATTCATAGTATTCATTGTACTAGAATATCAGTATTCATAGTATTTATTGTACTAGAATATCAGTATTCAAAGTATTTAGTGTACTAGAATATCAGTATTCATAGTATTTATTGTACTAGAATATCAGTATTCATAGAATTTATTGTACTAGAATATCAGTATTCATAGAATTTATTGTACTAGAATATCAGTATTCATAGTATGTATTGTACTAAAATATCAGTATTCATAGAATGTATTGTACTAGAATATCAGTATTCATAGTATTTATTGTACTAGAATATCAGTGTTCATAGAATTTATTGTACTAGAATATCAATGTTCATAGTATTTATTTTACTAGAATATCAGTGTTCATAGTATTTATTGTACTAGAATATCAGTGTTCATAGTATTTATTGTACTAGAATATCAGTATTCATAGTATGTTTTGTACTAGAATATCAGTATTCATAGTAATTATTGTACTAGAATATCAGTATTCATAGTATTTATTGTACTAGAATATCAGTATTCATAGTATTTATTGTACTAGAATATCAGTATTCATAGTTTTTTTTTGTACTAGAATATCAGTATTCATAGTATTTATTGTACTAGAATATCAGTATTCATAGAATTTTTTGTACTAGAATATTAGTATTCATAGTATTTATTGTACTAGAATATCAGTATTCATAGTATTTATTGTACTAGAATATCAGTATTCATAGAATTTATTGTACTAGAATATCAGTATTCATAGTATTTATTGTACTAGAATATCAGTATTCATAGTATTTTATTGTACTAGAATATCAGTATTCATAGTATTTATTGTACTAGAATATCAGTATTCATAGAATTTATTGTACTAGAATATCAGTATTCATAGTATTTATTGTACTAGAATATCAGTATTCATAGAATTTATTGTACTATAATATCAGTATTCAAAGTATATATTGCTCCAAATATATTAATTCATTTTGATAAATTTATTTATAATTTTTCAGCCAATGTAATATTTGATAAACATTTTCTGAAATGAATGGTTTTTGATCATTGAAAAAGCTTTCTCTACTTTATAGACAAAACTTCATTTTACTGTACGATTTGTTTTTGTGAATTAAATCGAACGTTATAAAGGACTGTCTCCAAGTAAAATAATAGTTAATAATCTAATGTTGGTTGTTCCTTTTTGCCTATTTATTTCTAGAGTTGTTTTACTTTTAGTTTTCCAGATTTAAGAAATCAAATGTCTGTTTCCTTTGCCTGAACATAGTTATGTATCCTATACAATAACAAACGGTTGTTTTTCGGAAAATACAACTTTCCTCTTTTGTATACGACATCTTTGATCCATTTACTATTCGTTGTTTAGCACCGCTACACCTACGACAGTGTGGATACGCCATGAAGTTTATTGTTCAGACATTATAAATGTTTGTATTAGTTTCACCTTGAATAGGAAAGACGGTGAAACTAAAGTTGAATGGATGTGCAGTAATATATACTACATTTTTTATATATTTTAAATATGTAATGTTTGTAATACGACAGCAGTATGTTGTTTCATTATCTTTTCATCTTGCTGTATCTGTAATATATTATGTAATAAAAATGTCATTGCTATATATGGAATTTCATCTGAAATTGGTGTTTGCAATTTCTATGTTAATTTCAATTCGGGCAATTATTAAGTTTACATTTTGTTTTGGAAATTTTGTCTCCATTGCTAGTGTAGTTTTCCTATGATCTCAAAGTTGTACGAGGGGTACATTTCTTTACGTTACGAATAAGGGGGTGAAGTAATTTTAACTTTAAGGAAACAACTGACCAAAGAATAACACGACATTTGTATTACGTACATGCATTACCCATAACTTGTAATATTTCTAATAAACAGTCTCCGCTATCAATCCTTACTGTATATTTATAATATGTGCATACTATTTGCCATATCAATCCCTACTGCATATTTATACTGTGTGCATACTATTTGTCAGTGATTGAGGGTATGATTTTTGTAATGAGTAAATTAAGTCAACAAGATGCTTACATGGATTGCAGTTCCTTGTGTTATAATTAGGAAATTCTACTGTGTCTTATGTGAAGTGAAATAGTATATATATGATATGGTAAACAATAATCAATTCTTGTTTTAAAAAAATGTCTTGGGAAATCTATAATCAAAGTTTGTAGTTGTGTTCATAAATATGGTAGCATAACTTTTTATTTAATTATTAATTAGAGTTACAAAGTGCGTATTAGCTTACAACACTGCTTTGGAACTACCAAACACCCTTTCATCACATTATGAATATATGCTTGTGGTAAAACAGGACATTCAAGATGATCGGAAATCATTCGGAACATTCTAAACGTTTGGACCTCTGATAGGATATTTAGGATTATATGGGACCTAATTCACATTATTGAAAATGTATTTTTGAAGTTTCACTTTGTTTTCATGAAAAAGAAATAATTTGTTGATTTTTCTAAACATTTTGTTTTTGTTTCTTCCGTTACATAGTTTGAGACATAGAGTCGTAACACAACCTGACATGTTACCGCTTCACTGCAATCGGACTTGGGGATATACATCATATATGATTTGTTCTATTTACGGGTTATATTGAACAAAGTAGACAGAAAGGCATATACTTAGCACATGCAATTCATTTCTGCCAATGCTCCTATGATATTTCGAATGTGGGAAATATAATGTACAATTCCACTTTCTCCATAATTGAATTGCTTTTTGTTTTGATCGAAAACCTAACGATACACCAACGAGCGTCCCTGGATACATGCACAAACCATATTCCCTAAATGTATTTACATCATTAAATATATGGCAAGAAGCAATGATCCACTTTATTGTAAAAATACAATTAAAGATTGTAAATTCTAAAAAAAGAAATTTTAATTTTATTTCTGACCAGAATATAGTTTCCACTGCAACGCCATGGCCAAAAATGATTATATTTTGTTTGGTTAGACCGCTGCTAGTTGTTCAAAGATGGATGGTGTCTTCGTGCCGAATTGTATACACAGATTTGAATAACTGTTGAATTTTTTATTAATAATAATAATTAAAAGACAATTTATATTTAAATCAGTGTCTGACTGGGACAATAAATGGGGTTCTGTCCTTAGAGCAAATGACTCACAATTCTGTCTAACGAATGTGGAGAACTCTCTTTAATATTACCTGAGTCTATCCCCCCTCCGTCAGATTGTAAGGTTGGTTCGTCCAACACTGATTTAAAGTCCGTATGTACTTATAACAAAGCAAAAACATATTATTTATCGTAGTGCAATAATTAAAAAAATAATTTACCTTAGCATTGTTTATTTTACTCTAAAAAGGTATTTTTTATTATCTTGTTGAAATTGACAAAAATAATCTAACTACTACCTTAAGAAGGCATTGAATGGAAATATGTCTATAAATCTCGAATATAAAATTGAATACAGAAAGGAAACTACATTTAAAAATTACGGAATTCGTCCTATCAGTATATAATGCAAACCGAAAGCTTAGTTTGGTTTTGTGTTTTCAGCACATGTACAGAAGGAGATAGTTTTGTCCAAAGTTTCTTGACAATGACACACAATGGTATCCCACTCATGACCATCCTGTGGTGAGATCAGTCCACAAATCATATCTATTGTGAATCCAGAACTCTGCCAATCAAGCACAGCGGCCGATACATACAGAAAGACAAAGAAAACATGGACTTGTGCCTGATATAAATTAAACAATTATTTCAGTTTTGCATGTATGTAGAAAAAATCATGCACATAATCATAGTTTAATACCAACATACAATTAAAATTGACATAAAACAAAGTTAATGAAACGGAAGAATGATGAGGCCAATAATATGATTGGCAAAGATAAGTACGTATAGGACGTATGAATTTAACGACACTGAGAGTCGAGTCTGAAACTATGGACAAGACTAAAATGTTAAAACTGTGTCAGAGCTAAAACAATATACGTACATTAAAACAGTTATAACTACTATCATTCATTCTTTTTTGTTTTGCTTTGAAGACTTACATGGACAATTAACATGACAATGTTGACAGATTAGGTCTTGTTCTGATATTTAAAAATGACCGCGTTTTCCTAATCTCTTATCAACTAACGTAACCTCCGTGACCTGTAAAACAACATATATTATTAATTGAAGACGCTATCTGTAGACCTTTTTCCATTACTATTTTTAACTTGCCAAACCTATCCCATAACCGCGTCCGGTTAAGTCATGCGCATTTGACGTACGGCAACTCCAGTGACCTACACATATTTTATCAATAGAGAATTTGTCATTATAGATCGCCGCAGGTAGTAGTAATCAAAAATATGCCAGCCCATTGTTGTTGTGTTGGTTGTAACAGCCGACATAAAAAAGGATGTGAGATAAAGTTTTTCAGGATTCCAAAGGAGGACTTGCTATGAATAAGCTGATTGCTGTCATGCGCATAGAAAACTGCCTGCCAAACGATCACACCGCGATATCAGCAAACAGTTCATTAGGGAGGAGATATATGAGAAAGATTTGCGTAGAAATTGAGATATATATGTGAAAACATCGCATGTCTGCAAATTAATTTGTATTTTTTTTTCTCATCTTTTAACGATCGTTTAAACGTTTGTGGTGAAGGCGTCAGGATGGGTGTGTGTTTTAGGGACTATGAGTTTCTTGCGTTTATTCACTTCAAAATAAATGGGCAATACACAACTAGTAACAAGAAAAAATATGCTTAAAATGTAAAAAAGCAATTATATTTCATACAAATTACTTTTAAATTTTGTAGCTACCAGTTGATTGTTGATTTCTTTCTTTCTATTTATGTATGTAAGTTGTTCATCTAGAGACAAA